>JABUIW010000217.1:8135815-8252929 GCA_013363375.1 Menidia beryllina
ATCTATCTATCTATCTATCTATCTATCTATCTATCTATCTATCTATCAGTGCACATTGACAAACTTGGAATGCTTGTGTCTTATAGGGGGTGGGCTGGGTAAAAACTGGTACTCCTTCTTGTTGGCCTACACTAGAGTCCAACATGCAGCTCAATGTGCTTTTACGATACTATGATAAGTCTGACGGCATATAAATGTATCCATTTAAGCTATGATTACAAAATTCAGAGTAATTATCTGTCTTTCAGAAGAAGCTACTGTATTTAATCTAATGTGTGTCCTCGTTGTAACCTCGATTTTTGTCCTTTCCCATTTTGAGGACTCTTCCTTATCAAAGTTGACTACCAACGAATACATGCAATTGGTATGTATGGGGTGGTCCTTTTTTTAATTTTTTTTCAAACATTTTTAGAGCCATTTGCACAGCTTGTGCAATAGTCGCTATATGTGCCCTTTGGTGCTTGGCTTACTTTTTTTTCTTTCTTCTTTTTTTTTTGTGCAGCTGCTTCCAGCACCCAAAGCAAATCTGTAGCATGTTCTATGTGTGTAAAAGCTGGACATGCTCATTGTTAAAGAGTTAAAAAGGTCTTTGATTTGAGTTCTGTTGAATGTAACCCAGCTAGCTATTGCGCAGTTTTTAAATTGTCAGTGAAAATATTTTCTAGATAAATCATGATGTTACTATTCCAGTTTTCTTCATTTTATTGAAGGGTGCAGGTCAACAACATGGAGGACTTATTTTGCATGGGGGAAGCCAACTAACTGATAGTTTCCCTCCCCCCCTTGTCTCTCCTTTCCTTTCCAATCATCCTCTTCCCCTCCTTGCTACCCACAAGTGTTTGCTGTTTGTAAAGTCTCTCTTCTGATCTGTGTGTCTGAATGAACTGTGCCTTGACTGATGCCCTTTATTTTTTCTCCAACCTTTCATTGTTGCGCCTCTTCAGCAAAGAAATAATTGTAATAAGAAAGAATGTGGTTAAAACATGCTGATCTGTGTTTCCTTTGTTTAGGTCAAGTCCACTTTGGTGATCTTCTGCTCAGCATGTTTTATTTAATCTTTGTTTTCTGTTCCCAGATTCCAATAATATCTGCAGATCATCTGAGTAGTCACAAGTACTTGACTCAAATGTAGTTCCTTTCAAGAACAGTGAGTTCCTATTTCAATCCTCTTACTCGCTCTATTCACTTCAAGTTTTTTTATTTTTTTTATTTAGTCATTTATTCTGTGTGACTCACGTTAGCTCTGGTTCAAGAGTTTCTTTCCATGCACATAGAGGACCAGTTGTATTTTCCCTTAAGTCCCAAAAACCTTGACATCAGCTTTATTCAAGTGAATCCATCATCTCTTACAGATCAAATGAATGTGTGCTGGCACCGTCCAAGCCAAAAGAGTTCAGCCTTTATGTACATAACCTTCAGAATGTCAAGCAATGGGACAAGGAGGGTCTATCATCTAATACCCGGTCCACAGCGATGGTCTCTTCACAAGTGTAAACACCAAGGGTACAACATATGATCTGTGCCATCTTCCCATGTATCCATATCGAGAAGAACTTGCCGTCAAATTCAACGTCCAGCCAAGAGAAGAGGATAGTTTGGTGCCAGGTTCAGTGGGAAATGTTCACACAATACCTCTGTGTCTAATGAAATCATAGCACTCAGTTTGTCCAAATTATCACCATTACTGCATGCACAGAAGGTCAAGATTTTTATTACATGAGACAACATCAAGTGCTGGTACGTTAGAAGACCAAGATTTTTCTTTCCTTTATTTGTTATGCTTTATTTTCTAATTTACAGCCATATTTCATGGTTTACAGACGAAATGACAACATGCACCTTGAATTTGAATTGAAATCAAAGGCACAATAGGTTTAACAACAGAAAAAAAAAGCCAAAAGCTTTAGGCATGTACAGTATTGTGTTATTATGGCTTCTAGTAAAACTAGATGTTGAAATGAGGGTCTTGGACAAATGAATGTTCTGGGTAAACCAACATACCTGTGTACCTTGAAAGCACAGCCAGGCTAGCTTTTTCTCACCTTGACGTGTGCCATCAAGGCCAAAACCAGAGTGTTATCTCAGCAGTGTTATTTGTTTACCGAAGGTAAAAGTTTTGTATGGCTCTTTTTGTATTGCTTTGAGAATTTTCATTGAGTGTTTTTATTTTTATCTTTTTTTTTCCTTTCAAAATTAATTAGTTTTAAAAGTGAGGTTTATCCAAACTAATTTGTGTGATATTTAAGTTTTTTTTAATCAAATGAGGAGGATTTTCTAAAGTTTGTCATACCTCATTTCACAAACTAGTGTTTTTATTTGTCTGGATTAAGTTTGTTTATGGACTAGAAAGTCTGGTAAAGAAGAGGGTTTAGCTTCAATTGGCATTGTGTTACCTTCTCTCTCCTTTTAAAGAGGAGTAGCTCCAAAACTGTGTCTCCAAGAAGCACTGTTGAGCCATGTTGTGGGTAATTTTAAACGATGGACCCAAAGGTCTATTAGGTCATTTAAACTACACGTGCACTTGAACTGTTTGGTCACCATGTTTTATTTGGTAATTTCATCTCAAGCCGATTCATTTTTGCTGAAATAGGAGACATACTTTTGACTTGTGTTTCAGGCAAAACATGAAGGTTTTCACCGTCTTATCTGAATATGGAAACCAAAGCACAGCTTTTCTCCCCATTTTAATCTCAGTTGGTTATAGAAACATCTCTGAAAAAGCTTAAACAATTAAGGAAACCTTCTCATCATTTGTGATTCGTCTATTATGCTTTCACATAAGTGTGTCTTGTGTCTTTACCGATTGTTATGTACCTAACAAAGCCTTAGATTACAATTAATGGGCCTGTGCCCAATCAAATGTATTTTCAATCACCATGCAGGATAAGAACACCAATGATGTTTTATAGTTCTCACATACTGCTTGTGAACCTTTTTTCTTCTTTCTCTCTGTAAAAGAAACAATTACTCTCTTAAATTTCATTTAACTTATGTGTTATGTACTACTTAAGGATTTGAATCTATTTGAGGTATGTAGTTTTAGATTTTTCTTTTTTGGCCTTACTATATTATTACTTGACAACATTGATATAGTCGTTGTAGATCTTAAGGTAGTATGACATTCATAACTTTTTAAAACCATATACAGGATAATGTGTTAAATATTCACTTCATTCATATAGCTGGATGTCTTTCTCAGTTGATGTTACATTGTCAGTTAATTTTATTCATAAGAAACTTTTTTGATACAAGGAATGAGATTAATTCATCTCCGAGTAGAGGAAAAAACTGTTTTAACCAACTTAAAATTTCCTTATAACATGTCAAAGTCATGTTTGAAAATATTATAATGAAATATAGACTGTCCATGTTTTAGAGTACAAATTATTTTCTACTGTATCCATTTCAAAGAGATGTGTCGTTTTGTTGGAATATTTCTTAAGTTTGCCCTGAATGTCAGGCCAAAACGAGCAGTGTGAGACTGATGTTGATGTTTGGTGTGATTTGGAGTAAGAAAGTAAAGACTTTTCCACTGTGGATTAGTCAGAAATGCTGCAGATAGTGAGTTCTAACCTTGGAGATGAAGGTTGACTTTTTGCACTTCTGTATATAGTCAAATGAACAGAGAAAAAAATGTGTATCATATTGAGATATTATTTTGAATAAAAAAAGATCTATAATTATAAGGAATTTTGTTAGATTAATTTAAATTCTTAAATTAGAAGACCAGCTAAAATTTGCTTGCGAAGAAGGGCACTAGTTTCTTGGCCAATGCATTCAGAGAAAGCTATGCGCTTTTTGTCTTATTTTATTGGTGGCTCGTAATGCCAGGGAATGTTGCAGGGGACTACGTATCCCCATGTCATGCTAAATCCACATCTCTCATAGGACGACATCCAATAATGTCCATGGATCATTTGTTGGACTTGATCACGCAGTACTGCTGCTCCCATGGTACAGTTTATGCATAATTCTATGAAAATATATCTTCTATTATAGTTTGATTTGACTGCATGTAAAAGTACAACCATGTAGACAAAAAAACCTGCATAGTTATGTAAGGAAAGTTAACACCGTCGGACTACAGAATACACAATTCTGTTTTGTTTTATTCAAATGATACATATCGTAGATAACATCCACAGTGGGGAGAAATAGTACTTTTGAAAAAAAAAGTTCTCTTACTCATGTGTTTCCAAGCAAACGTGTTATTTAAAGAATAACATTAGCACTCATCCACCCCAAATATTTTCTCATCAGGAAGAAAATTACAGTCTACACTGACTCACAAGCAATTGTTCTTGCTTTCTTAGCTGTGCACTCAGCAGGTGAAGGCTCATCCCACCACAAGCTTATTTGGCAAATTAGTCTTTAAAATGAATGTAACAGTCAATGTCAACATATTTCTGACTTGAGGCTGTGTCATATAGTTGCTACAGAACCAAAGCACCATCTTCTCCAAATCAAACCATCCGTTTTCTGGCTGCAACCAAGGTTTCGCTTCCCTGCTGGGCGCACATGTACGCTTTGACCGCTTTTTACTTGTAAGGGCACCCACCAGTTATGTATTTGCTAACAGTTGCCACACAACAATGTACTATTCTGTCTTCGGATTTGTTTCTGCAAATTTTATTGTTGCCATTATTGACTCTTGCTGTAAGGATGAAAAAAAATCTGAATAAAACAATATTTGATTTGCTCATGCAACGCTTGTGTGGTCACTTCTGGGCGTGGGGGTCAGGTTTATCTCCCTGTACAAACACTGTATTATTTCTGAAGTTAAGTATCATGAGTTGATGTCTTCAGCCTAAGAATTCAACGCCTTCAAGACAAAACTTGTGGAGCAGCACCATGCAAACTGACATGTGCCAGACAGAAGGTTACACTGTGCACATTTTATGAGATGGCATGCTTTTCTTGGTCCCTGTTAACGCTGATATTGGCCCATACCACCACAAACTGGCTTTACTCTTTCATGAGAAGCTTGCCTTTGTTTTTTTATATTCATACATATAAAAATTGTGCAATCATTGCTTATATTATCCAGCAGAGAGGACGATAGCATCTTGTGTAGTTATTTTATTAGTTTAATGGAGAAAAGCTTTCCTGAGAATTTGGTCATTTGAGATGCAAAGTCTCTCGAGGGGAAAGCCTCTCCAATATTTCTGTATTTGTATCTGTCCCTGTTGAAAATAAACCAGATGCTCTGAAAAACCAGCCAGCTTAGTACGTGTGAACACCTGTTTAACTGATATCCCTCCCAGAAAATTATTTTTAAGTTTCTTTTTTTCTTTCTTTGGTGAAGTTTCCCCTCCACCTGAGCCATTTTCAATGCAATGGCTTCTGTCCATTCTGTAAAAGTTTTTTTTATCCTTTCTGGATTTTCATCCACCGTCCTTCAGCATTTACTTGTATCTACTTAAATCTAAGCTTCTCTTTATAGGGGAAATGTTACCAGTAACACAAGCCCCTACCATGATGGAATCATTAAGGGGCAGCCATAAAATTCTGTTCTTTAGACAGACCTTATGACTTGTTTGAGGATTAACTTGTAGTTAAAACGAGGGTCTTCTCCTTTGACTCATCTATGAATGGGTCATCTTTGTGCAGTTTTGGCTGCTCAGCAGAGCGTTGAACCAGCTCAGGGGACTCAGAAGTGTATTTGGAGGGAAACAAGGATTTTTTTTTTATTTGTAAGTGGTGCAACATATCCACACTTGAAATCTTCGCGATTTCTTTTTTAGAAGTAAACTGTTCCTGTCAACTGCCATTTCCTAATCACATCAAGAAGTGAGGAAACTGATCATCTGATCTGATCAGAATGGCACGACAGCCTGCGCACAAAGAGTGTCAGCCATCAAATGGCGTAATAGTCGGTATCGTTGTGTATTTGAACGTATCAGCTGGGTGACATCTCATTAATCTATCTTTATAGAGCAGACTCCCTCTCTCTGCCCCCTTTATGGGACGAGTAGTCATATGAAAAACGGATCGTTGCCCGAATGATTGACCTCATTATCGGACGCGTTTCGAAATATAATTAAGAGGGGTGGGGGGAGCGTTCGGCTGGAGAGGCTCCAATGCGAACGCGCGCATGCGCAGAAGGACGATGACGTCGAGCTCCCGGAAGCCAGCGCGGCACTGCCAAAGTGTTTGGGTCACGTGACCACGGCGGCTGGAGTTCCGGGAGGGGGGGGGGCGCGCGACGGCTCCTTTAAGAAAAACGGAGCTGCGCCTCGGCTGTCGACGCCGCTGAGGATGTGGGCAGGAAACGCCGCGCGACGGCAGAGGAGCGTTCACGCTTCCCCGCACCGTTGCACAATACCGAGCCACCAAAATGCGCTTTGACTCGGCCCGCTAGCGTCCAGGAGCGGCCACTCGCCCACCGACTGCACTCCGCGGAACCCTTTCCGCGAGGAGCCGAGGCGGAATCTGACTCCCCCCCCCCCCCCCCCCCCCCCCCCTCCCTCACCTCACCCCCGGCCGACGGGGCAGCTCTCCCAGCCCCGCTGGGTTTGAAAACATCGGGGCTGGTCAGCGGGTGGGAAAGAGGAGGCTTCGTCGCGGAAAAAAGGAGGTGTCTGCCTTTTTTCTTTTTTTTTTGGCTCTCTCTCTCTCTCTCCCTCCCTAACCATGAGGGAGTACAAAGTGGTTGTTTTGGGGTCGGGCGGAGTCGGCAAATCCGCGCTGACGGTCCAGTTCGTGACCGGTTCCTTCATCGAAAAGTACGACCCCACGATAGAGGATTTCTACCGGAAGGAGATCGAGGTGGACTCGTCCCCGTCGGTGCTGGAGATCCTGGACACGGCGGGGACCGAGCAGTTCGCCTCCATGCGAGACCTGTACATCAAGAACGGTCAGGGCTTCATTTTGGTCTACAGCCTGGTCAACCAGCAGAGCTTCCAGGACATCAAGCCCATGAGAGACCAGATCATCCGGGTGAAGAGGTACGAGAGGGTGCCCATGATCCTGGTGGGCAACAAGGTGGACCTGGAGGGGGAGAGAGAGGTGTCTTCCGGGGAGGGCAAGGCGCTGGCTCAGGAGTGGAGCTGCCCGTTCATGGAAACTTCAGCCAAAAATAAAGGGTCGGTCGACGAACTGTTCGCGGAAATAGTGAGGCAGATGAACTACTCCACGGTTCCCAGCGGCGGCGACAAGTGCTGCTCCTGCGTCCTGCTATAAACGGTGGGGAAAAACCGGACCGGAAACCGGGACTAGACGCGCAGAAAAAACTGGGCCGAGTTTCGGGCTGCCAGGCTGGTCGCAAAAAGTGTTATCTCTCCTCACAATGTTGTCTTATTGTTGCACACAAAACAAAAAAAAAAACCGACGACGACGACAACAATCGATTATGTACCATTGTCTGGAAAAAAAAGTGTTTACATGACGGAGTACTTGAATGTTTTGGTATTTTTTATAGCTTTGTAATTGACACTTCTCTGGAATTGTGCCTCAATGGGAATGTTTAATTGTGAAACTTAAAGAGACCCGTGTTTTCATGTTTTTTTTTTCTGTTTTTGTTTGGATTCTGTTGAGTTGTGCTGTTGTACATCTGGGCCTGGGTTCCTCTTGTCATGAAGACTGGCTGAGGGCGGCGATGGAGAAGACTGGACCGGCAACCTTCCGAGGAGAAGAGAGCATTTAGAAGTACCACTCGAGCCTTACAAAAGGTTACACAAATCCATTTTCTTGTTTTCCCTTCGGACTGGCATGTGTGATCCCCTTACTCAGAAAGCGCCAAAAAGCGACTGGCTGGAGCTGTGCCAGCGTACTTTCACGTTACCCCCCCCCCCCCTTTCTTTCGATTTAGTGACTTTGCTATGGAATTTGCACCCGGCCGACGGTGTCCCTCCACAATGTGCACAAACAAGAACGTTAGTTTGTTTCTGTGGCTGCATGGGGAACGCCACGACCCCGTGTTAAGTGCCTTCCCTCCTGTGACTGTGCCAACTGATGAGCCCTACTTCCTCTGCAGTGCGTCTTGATGGCAATCAGAACTTCTTTTTTTTTTAGCAGTTTTCAGTCTACACTCTGGTTTAATTTCAAATCAAAGTTTACTCTGTGGAGGCTACGCTTGAAAAAAGACCTGCTGTTTCAGGGTCAGATTCAGGTCACTTCTCAAGGTACTAGTCCATCAAGAGTAACAGAAAAAAACTTTTCCCACTGGACTTTTGGTTCTGTGAATGGTAAGCCATGTCTGTATGTATAATATAGAGGTTTTTCCTGTCTTCTTTTTTTTTTCTAAAATGTGACTGTTTTTTTGACTTACGGTAATTGTAATTCTCCTTTTTGGATAAAACCTTCTGCCATCCTCCTGTCAGTTTTGAGAGACTTGTAATACAGAACACGTTTTACCTAGCTCGGTGTCCTGTCTCTGCTCCAGTGTGTCTCCACATTTTACTTTGGGTGTAGCCCATTTTAAGTTTTGGTGTCAGAATGTCTTTTCTTTTTTTTTTGCGACCCTTAGTTGAACCATTAGTTTGAATAAATGAGAATGAACCACATGTACAGTACATGCAGCCAAATCTCAAACTTAAAAACTATTACAAAGGAGATGTAATTGGGTTTGGACTTTTGTGACACATTAAAAAAAAGCAATTATGTAGTGGTTTCAGGGAATCTGTGACTCGTATTTCCCTATCCGTTTGAGAAAAATGAATTTTTGAGAAATTGAGCTAATCACCAAAAAGCTTATTTACAGACAAGTGAAAATGATGCCAGTCCCTGCTTTCTAATTTCCGTTGCACCCGCACATCATACAGTTATAGATGCGGCGTGAGATTCCCTGTTTGCCACGTTTCAGGGGGTTCTGAACAGCCCTCACTCACTATGTTAGTGTAACTGAATCTGCGGCCGGGCCGGTGGCGGACAAACGACCCTCTCTGTCCACTTGTTTGGTTAGCGCTCTGGCTTTTCCAGGGAGAGTGTTTTAGTTGGGGACGGCTGCTTCCCCTTGTCCCTCCGCATGTTTTCTCGGCTGCGGAGTGGAGGACAGAGAGGGCTTTTTGTGTCGGCGGCCAAGTTGGGTCAGCCGCACATCCTGTGGACTGGCATGCGGAGGGCTGCCCCCTCTCACCGCATAAACGCCAGGTCACGACAGCAAACTCAGTCCGAGGTCCTGCTCCTGCTCTCCGAGTCATGGACACAGAGAGAGAAGCGCTTCTTCATGCGATGGCAAATCATCTCCTTATTGCATGGTCACCTGGCATTGCTGCACTACACACAGTTCTGACATATTCCAGGAGATCAAGCCGATGTCAGACGTCTCCTCATCAAAGAGAAGAAGAAGAAGAAAAATGTCCTCCTGTAAACTGAGCTGTCAGCTAACTTTATTTTCTTCTGTCAGGGTGAAACATTTTAGGCCTGAACAATTCGTTTTAAAGGTCTTTCTCATGCAGTTTTACCAAATTGGCCACACAGTAAATAGTATGTATTAAGTGAACGTTCACCAGAGAGCCGGCAGCAGTTTTATCCGAAATGACTTAAAACTGAACACGCCACCTCAAAACAAGCGGTGAGAAGAGGTGGACGATCCTGGGACCGATGCCCATCCCTGCTACAGATTAAAGGTGAACACCTGATGTCACATGTGAATAAAAATCTGTTGCTGGAATGTGTGGAAACAGAAATGTTGTCTGTGTGGGGCCTCTGCTCCCCTACATTTCATATTCTCCTTTTTCAATTGGTCCACCAACTAAAAGAACCACAATATGTTTTTGTTTAGTTTATTTATATTCATTTTGTGAATCACTGCAGGAATTCTGACAACCAAATGGGCTAGAATATCCAACCCCATACAAGACGGATATGACAATGTCATGCGCATTACAAATACTCAAATCACATTCTGAAAAAGATTTTCATGCTGGTCACAAAGAAGAAATATTTATTGCTCTCATGCCAACTATCAGGCCTCATTAAACTGGGTATTGTTGTAACATTTGCAGGTTCTCAGTCATATGGCCGTGTTTCTTTGAGTGTTCTTTTAAAGCAAGGCAGGAGTCACAATTAGTGTGTGAGGCTCCTGTATTTTTTCATAGCATGGCTCACTCTAGCTATGACACTTGAGACAGCTGGAAACAGAGTTTGTCTTTGTCATGTTTCGCAACAGCAAAGAGCTGTTCTTCTTACAGCTGCTGTGGGTGTGGAGGAAATGCCCGGTTTTGCTTATTTAGGCCTGTCCAAGTTCTGCAAAAATACTCCAAAATGTAAGTTCACCCTCGTAGGTTTGCCTGATACGACTTTCCGCTCACTGCAGCGTTGCACAATATTACACAACATGGCATAGTACTGAAACGTGGAATCAGTAGGCGAGTTTTAAAGCTTTAACAATTTTATGAAAAGGCTTCAATGCATGTGCCTACTGTTACATTCACATTTTACTACATATTAATCTGTCAGCCACAGCTCACCGAAAAAAGTTTAAATAACAGAGTAAAGGAAGGGTGGATGATAGGGTACTTCCTGTTTAACTTCACCTCAGATCTACCAAATGTCGCAACAAAAAGCAGTTCCTCTTACACTGGACGTTTTCACCGCCTGCTGCCCTCCTGATGCACACAGAGCAGGCCGTGACCCCGGTTTTGTAACGCTCCGTCATGTGCGTAATGTATCATTTCCAAACTGCGTCAAAATATTTGTGAAATCTCAAATAGTGTCAAAGAATGACGACTGGGAGAAACTGATTTCACGTGTTTCACTGAAGTACGCGCAATGGCTCTGTGTGATCTGGTTTAAACAAAGAAGACTGCGGGGTCATGTGACACCAAGGCTCTGCACGTCAGATTAACCATGAGCTTCTCAGGCACAGAGAGACTGGAACCCACAACTAAATCATCATGATGGCCGCACGCCACTGCTGACATGCTGTGTTGGAAACATCCTCCGATTTAGAGCTTCGGCCTGTGTCACCCAGAAACCGCTTCATCACATGAACTGATACACGCACGACAGCAGGCACATTCAGCCTGACCCCAGCAGAAAAAGAATAAAGAAATTGGAAGAAACCGATACCAAGCAGTCTTCATCCATCTTGTTCCCTAAATGACACTGCAACTTTTTTGCCTTCTGTGCTTTTCATAGCAACACCGACGGAGTTAGTAGTTAACATGTGGAGAGTCAGGTGACCCCATGTGTCCACTGAGCCTGTGCATGTAGGAAGGCTGTTAATGAAAGGAATGGTCACTTTGTAAAAACAATATATTTATGCCCTCACTGTGATCCCTTTACAACCCTAACCAGGTTAAACAAATTTTATTAATTTCTTGTTCGCAAGTAACGGTGAGGTGTATCCCCATTTTCAATACTCTAGTGGAAAATGTATTTCTAATTGAGCATTTGTGGGTAGTGTTATGTTGTGCAAATATGCCCACTTGAATTGACGTTTTTTTAAACAAATGACTTTTTTTTAAAGTGATTTTACAATAAAGATATGTCGCATATTGTACCAAATCTGTTAATCAATCTTTGCATCAGATTAGTTTAAGATATCATACACATAAATGTATTGGGATATTTATTCAAATATCTGTCTTCACCAGCTAGTTTGGAGTTGTTGGTTTTTTTTTTAAATCCTGCTATCCCGCACTTACAAACGGAACAGCAAATGGCCATTAAAGGTGCTGTGGTCATTTGAATTGTCATAAATCCAAGTGTTCGGTAGTAGTCTGATGTAAACCTGGTCTCTTTCTTCAAGCAGCAGAGTCATGCCATTGGTTGCAGATTCATATCGATTTCCAGAAAGGTGGTTAAACACTGAGACCATTTGCTCTCCATTCTTCATCAGCTGCAGCCCCATTGATTTAGATGAAAAATTATGGCCAGAGAAGCTGAAATAGTAGACACCTTTGACTGGAGTGGTGAACATACCTGGGAAGGATTAACACAGTCACGTGTCCACATGTATGACTGCATGTTATGGACTCATTCATCTTTATTTACATGTTACTGTGTTAAAGTACCTGTTGCAGGGTTATATGAACCAGTATTTACGTAGACTTTCTTGTAGATCAATGTGATCCCTGTATTGAAGGGTCCAGTATTTTCACCACTGCTGATAGATGCTCCAAACGCTACATGGTTACCTTAAATTTACAGGAAAATGAGGGATGGTTCAAATAGCTTTTGTCTCAAAATGATGGGTAATCACAAAAAAGCAGCTCTTACCTTGAATCTGTGACTGCAGGTTTTCTAACTGCTTCACTGTGTTCATTAGCTTGTTCTCTAGTTCTTTTACAGTGGCAAGCAGGTCAAAATAGTTTTTCTGGTTCAGTGTTTTCTCATCACAAGGTGATGCCATTCCAGTAAGTTCAGTGGTTTGTTCTTCTGCTTGTTGATCAGGGACGCAAGCTGCACACAGATAGTGAAGGAATAAACTTGGCAAAAAAGACCTCATCTTGAAGCTGTTTAGGGGCATTAGTTCTGCATCGGGTCTCCTCACGGCACCTTTTATATCATACAACAAGGTCATGCTATCGAATGTAGGATAATTACTGACCAAAGGTTTCTTTGGAGATGTTGACCCCACAAGTTTTTAAATGATATTTCAAGATGATTTTTTTCTTGCTGACTTGGAAGATTTGATAAGATATAAACATAACATAAGATAAGAACATAAGATAAGATCATGCTTATTCCATTTTAGATAATTTTCATTCAATACAAAGCAATAAATAAGCATTTCTGAAACAACAAACTTAGAGTTTGGATGAGTTTTGTCAGATGCGGAACACCTTGAAGGTAGAACTTTATAAAGGCTGAAAAATAAGATGAAAGAAGATAGACTCAAAATAGGATATTGAAGTCCATGAACCTTATGTGTGAAAAAAATATATCATCTACACTTAATATCCTGAATAGTCAGAATGGTGGAAAGAGACACAAAAGACGTTGCTGAGACTAAAGAGCGGGTCTTAAAAGGGGAAGAGGAAGCCTGAAAACCCTCAGAGAATGCTCTCAGATACATTGTTTGAGATTTATACAGGCTGTGTTACCACAGAAATAAGATTACAACACCAAACCAAATATTTCCGATCAATCACAGAAGTAAAAAACAAGTGTATTCACTCAAAGTTTAAAATGTTTGGCCAATCGCAGTTGTTTGGAGGTATTTGACAGATATAATTCTCAGGGGACAACCAAAACTCACATATGTCAGCTTCTTGGCTTCAACTCCTCAGCATAAGTCAACTGATCACAAAAAACGCCGACATAATCCTGTGCAGACTAAGGTCATGACTGTATCTTCAGTGCTCTTTGAACAATCACATTTATTCTCATGTAACTATCAAAAATGTGCTTTATGGTTGTCATAAAATTTAGTACGATAGGATGACACAGAAAGATATGAAAAGGCGGGGTTGCGCAACACATTTATTGTACCAATAAAAAGCCGTCAAATATGACTTGTTTTTCAGGAAATTTGTTCGCCTTTCTGCCTGCAGACTGTGCATAAGTGTGGATGAGTCACTCTGGTCTTGGAGGGAACAGTGAAGAAAAGACCTCACATATCTAGGGACTGAAATAGAATAAATGCTCTGCCTCCACACTGCTCGCAGAGTGGGAGGACAAAGCAGACACAGAGGTACTCTCAGCTCCTCCACATTCACCCAACACCTTTTCTCCATTTCCAGCTCATGCACTAATCATTCAGGCTTGTGAATGAGTGACGGCGGAAGGTGGCAGGTTTATCTCTTTGTAAGCTTTACATGCATCCACTTCATGCTATTGACAGAATAAAAGGCTGATCGTTAATTTCTGGATTACCCATAGATATAGACAGACAGAGATGACAGTTATGCAGTTTAAAGGGGCATTTCAGGCGGCTTCCTTCCTTTTTGGCAAGAAAAACTAAAATCTTTATGAGTTCTGATTACTGTCTTCTCTGTCCACAAGAGGGCAGGCGAATCCTGCAGTGGGATTGACCAAAGGCTGTGCTGTCCCATTTATACCAAATGAAAAAACTAGTTTTCCAGCCTGACAATTTTTAACAAGCTGTGAAAATCGAATACCAACAGTTCTGTAGCATTTTTTCCCTGCTGCTCAACAAGGATGAAACTAAATTGGTTGCCTTGTGCTGATTAAACCTTGTTTCAGCCTCACATCATGATGCTCCCTTCATTGGTCTCTCTTTGCCCATCTTGTGGCATTAAATACTTGCCACTTGTGCATCCTTATTTATTGTTAATAACTTAGAACATATCGGGATTTCTAGAAGATTGTTTATCTTTAGCTTTTACACAAATTATGATGCATAAAAAGAAAAAATCTCCAATAAAAATGACCTCAGTTTCTTCAAAATGGCTTCATTACATGTTTGGTGCTTACTTATTAGCCTGTTGGGGAACCATACAGCCTCATTATCCTCTCTGTTGATACCCATTCTGTGGTATTGTAAAACATAGTATTCATTTACTGCAAAGCTTGGGACAGTGAAAGCTGCGTTCCTCAGTGGGGACTCAGTGGATGGGAGATGGCCCTGTGCAGGTCTGAGAACAGCTGCTATTACTGCTTGACACGCAAAACTGTCAGAGTCATGACAGCTCCCTGTGTGCCAGAACACTTTGGCTTCACAGATGTAAATCTGCTTGTGAATGTAGTTCAGCCCTTATGCTGGAGAGCAATTTGGATGAGGGTGTTTTTATTTCCCAAGTCTCCGTCTTGCAAAGGTGACCTTATGTGTATTTTCTGCTCTCAAAAAATCTGTAAGCTCTGCATCACAAGATAATGTTTGATATCATGTTGTGTGTCACAGAGAGTGCATGGAGGAGGACCCAAGATTCAGGCATGGAACCTTGACAAGACCTATTATGAAAAGATAAGAAAATGTGTGGCAGGATCAGATAACCAAAAGGCTAAACTGAACAAGCAAAATGAGGACTTCACTGGAAAACAAACCACTAGAAAAAGCAGAACGGGTCCAAGGACGTGGAAAACGACACATAAGGAGACATGGGGTGTGGATCGAAGGAGAATTACGGCAAGGAACTGATTTATCAGAGGACAAATGGGCAAAGATCTGACAAAGAAAAAGTTAAACTGGAGAAACTAAATACTGAGCATGGTGACTAATAAGTTGAGGCACCTGAAAGCAAGTAGAGCAGGTGAGAGGAGTTGAGTCGATAACCAGAATGAAAAAACACTAAAGGTCAAGTAAACAAGGAGCAGAAAACGCTAGAAACCCAACAGCACAGAAACACAAAAACAAGCATGATGCAGTGTGTTATGACTTTTAAAATCCTAATTTGGGGTCTCTGGTCACTGTGGTGTCCTTTGTAAAAAGACACCAAGGGTATTCCAGTATTGTGTGGGTTTCTTCAGCCTTACTTAACACCTTAAGGTGAACTTACTGTGAGTTATATATATCACTATAGGAAGATGAAATTAGAACTTTTTCCAGATTAAGGGGAACACCAACCCATATGGAAAAGAAATAGAAAAAACTTGTTTAAAAAATTTACATTTATTTTCAATTATATTTCATGTTTTGTGCATCACATTAAGTAAATACGATTTAGGGAAATGGAAAAAAATAACAGTGTAATTATTCATCTGGAAGTAACAAATAAAGAAAAGCGTCATGACATTATACTAATGTCTAATGGTGACAGTCATACATTGCAGAAACATTGGGTAGATTTGTTCTCCATTCCTCACACACAATTTGGCACAACTGCCAAAGATTACTGGTATGGTGTGTGACTCTTCATTCCTTTTAGGGTTCCTCGTCTTTAATCAGTCTTTTCTAAGGCATGGACTATTGTCAAAACACACATCAAAAAAGGTTACACTTACTGCAAATAGCATCCACTTTACTTCTGTCCAGAGGTAGACAAGCATCTCCTCTGCCTCGTTTGGCCCCTCGAACATTGCTCTCCAGCAGTATCCCCACTGGGAAGACTGCTGTGAGCAGATGCCTCACAAATACTGCAGTCGAATTTGCGTTAAGGCCCCCATAGGCCCATGACAGTTTCTCTACCATGACTCCAGTCCCAGGATGGATCCGCACCTATTTAAAAAAGGAGACATAGTGAGTATTTAGGGTTCAAATATAACTTCCTCACCCCTAGAGACTGAAGGCATGAAAACAAAAATACTTCAAAAATATTTCCCATACTCAGACATGTACATCTGAGAAGCAGTAGATGCAATTTATGTACTGTATTTATTTATTGTTTAAAAATCAATTACCTTGGATGACTGGGAGTCCTTTGTTGATGGAATTACAGATGTGGAGCTGGACGGTAAAGATATTGGGGGGGACAGCAGCGGATCTGCAGGTGATGAACCAGGCCCGGACAGTAGAGAACTTTGGAGGAGCAGTCGTGGTCTGGTCAGCTCTGAACTGGATTTCTTAAGAGGTTCACCCAAAACAATTACATTCTTCATAGTCTGTAGGTGTTCAAGCACATCTACGTATACACAGTAGATCACAAATAAAAATGGGACATTATTCTTTAGTAAAGTGTGGCTAAAGGGATTTTATCCTCATTAAAAGTGATAAGAAGTTATACCTTGGACAAGCAACTCCTTCAAATAGCATTCTCTTGTTTCAAGTCTTGAATCTATTGTTTTAATTGAACCACTGTCTTTGACAGACTGTCATCATGATGCAGAACTGAGGGCAGCGGATCGCTGTAAATTGCAAGGAAATCCTCGGTAGGATCTTTCCTTGTGAGAGTCTTTGACTTTCACAAGAATAAGAGAGAGAGAATAAGATCTGATATTCAATTTGAATGAAACAACTGAATAATATGGTCACCTCAAAATAGTTAAAAGCAAATAGATGTCACCTTGAGTTGCAATTCCTGAGTCAGAATCTGAGCCTCATCTGGATCTGAGTCATGTGATTCATCCTGATATTTTTGAGGGCGGACTGATACCCTCTTGCTCAGCTCTGCAGGTTCCTTTTCCTTCAACAGTGTATTAAGTTTGTGAGTTGTCTCATTATGAGTCTCTACAGAACAAAGAAAGAATGGTGGTACTTATATAGAGCAAAAAATATTCACTTTGAAGTGGTTTCTTTCAGATTATCATCAATGAACTCTGCATGAAGACAGAAAACGTTTGGAGGAAACAGAGGAACAGACCCAGTTTAACTGCACAATAAGGCTTTTGGATCAAACTTTTGGGGTCTGAAATCCTAATAGCATTACTTGTTTTCTTTGGAAGTCCCATTGTGTGGGTGAATCACATTGGTTTTGACCGGAACAGTGAAGAAAAGGCCTCTCATATGGACGGAAATAGAATAAACGCGTTGTTTCTGCCTCTCAAACTGCTCGGTGAGTGGGAGGACCCAGCAGACACAGAGGTGCTCATAGCTCCCACACGGTCATCCAAGATTTTCCTTTTCAGCACATGTGCTCTGGCCAGGGAGTGAATGATGGCTAGTTCATATTTGTGTGTGTGTGTATGTGAGAGATCGATAATGATATTACCTCTATTTCAGAAAAATGTTTTTCTCTTAAATAAAAAGTGCTACCAATATAATTGTGCTTTTAGTAGTCTTCAGTTTTAGGATGACTTGCCAACTGTATCTTCCATGTCCACAAGAGGGCAGGCAAATACAACAAACGAAGAAAGGTTCTAACCATTAAGAAAATATTTCATGAATATTTCATTCGTAATTTAATCCAACCCATTTCTATAATAAATCGATTTAAATATAATTGTTATTTCATTTGACAAGTGTGAATTCCTTCTACCAGTTGAAAAAAAATAAACGACTTCACACTTGAGGACACAAATGCAGAACACAGTCCCAGTCTGCAGGGCAGGCAGCGCTGGACAGCCGCCCAGATGCCTGGCAAGCACCAAAGCACCAATCGTGATGATAGGATTTCACCAAGGTCAGGCAGGAGGCTGGTGATGCAGTGACCCCTGTTGGGTCCTGAAAACTCTGGAGAAGAAGGAGAAGACAGAACAGGCCAGAGGTTCATGCTCAGAGGGTCCTCTGCAGACTGAGGTAGAATCCATTGGTGTTCAGGACATAGAATTTCATGGGTTGATCAAAAGATCAAGTTGCAGGACACTTAACATGTTATTTTGAAACAATGGGTGGATATACTAAACGTTCAATGATAGTTTAGACTGGAGTGAAAGAACTGTTAGTAGAGCTAAAAAGACTGGAAAGACTTGACAGTGGTAGTGATAAAAATCAGGCTTTGGGGGGTTGGCAGAGTATGCCAAGAGTGACACTGGTTTGGGAGGAGAATATTTGGTACATCTTTTAACCAAACTCAGAGACTGCAAGCAGTCTGCGGTGAATCTAGAAAGGTGTATGTTTGCTATGGTAAGCCAATACTAATCACTCCAGAGAAAATTCATGACCTGAGACATTAGAGTCCAGTCTACATCAATGAGGAAAGAATAAGAAAAGATGTTTTACACAGCACTGGAAACTTTGTGACTAAGGCCGAGGTTAGAGGAGGGATGTAGAACTGTAAATAGATGATCTTTGAAGAGTTACGGGGGCCTGAGGCTGAAACCATCTGGACATGCAGCCGTGTTTCACTTCAGTTTCTCCAGCCGTCTCTTCACCTGACGGCTGGAGAAAGACAAGAGGGAGAAAGAATGCGGGTGACGGAGCAATGTTTGTATTATGAATGTAATGATGCCTGACTTGAAGGAAAAAGATCATTCTGAGTGCAGGAGAATTTAACTCGTACGAAGACCAAATATGAATCTTTTAAGTCCGGCCAGAAAGTGAATTTTTACTCATTTGTGGGGTGCATACATACATGCTGCAGGTACATCAATCCAACACATCATTTACATACCCTGTTAACCCCACGGAAGACCTGTTCAGGGGGTACCCTGCCTTTGGCCCAATGACGGCTAGGATTGTTTCCAGCCCCCCAACAATCCCTTTTGGAATACACAGTATAAACAATGGATGGATGAATGGTGTCAATAAAATCATTACAACTGCCCATACAATATATCTGGCAAAAGAAATGTCAGGAAATATTTGAGGGGGCTGTCCCAAACATCACATTTCATGTCATGTGATTTTTTTTTATACCTACATGATTACTTCTTAAGTTTATCTAAAACAGTGTATGTTCACCATGTTGTGTAAAACAAGATTTAGATTCAGGTTGACGTCAAAGTTGGTGATGGACCAGTCCCAACCAGAAGAAATCAGAAGAAGGTATCCTTTACTTTGAAAAAACCTGCCCTCAAACAGGCAGACAGCCAAACCAAAAATACAAAGTGCATGGCCCATCTTTGTGTTTAAATCAGCAGCTGACATGGATTGAAAAACAGGATCCGAAGATTAAGTTATTCAATTCTGACCTTTAAGCGCAGCCCAAATGAATGTATTCATGTTGGGCCTTGTGTGTCATTGAAATACCTGTGGCTGAGTTTCTGTCATCATTGCGTAGATCACTCAAGAGCACACCGTAGTAGATGGGATTTTGTTCTCAGCTGCAACTTGAATTGGCGTTGAACAAATCTGTAAAGAAGACAAGCAGACAGAAATATCCCTGCGGCTTTATTTGGCTTTTTTCACGTGCAAGCACGCTTGTCCAACGGGAGCCATCCAGACCTCAATGAAATTCTGGCTTTGTGGTCTAAACTGTCCGTCATCTAAGAATAAAGTTGACATCACAGGTATGGCACAGCTGTTGCCGGTCGCCTGTCTCTAACATCCTTTGGTCCTGTTTGTGGCTTAAGTTTATTTGCGTTTGCTTGTTTGGCTGGCCCAACAGGCACATGTGTACTTTAAAACATCTACATAAATGGTACCAGGGATAATGCTTAAATTTGCTCTGCGAGCCCAGATGCATGACAGAGAGTCCTCAGCAAATGCAATGCGGTGATGTCTCACATGACCCACATTGCGTTGTACTTACATGGAGACCACGTAGGGCTAAATATATTGAAAGGGATTTGCTAACAAAAGAAGGAGTCCCATCAGCCTGTGTGAAACATGTATCTCAAGGCAGCATGCGGCGAGATGTCCGTGACCACTCAGAGAGGGGGGCCGAGACTTGATCGCTGCCCTAGTTACTTCCAACAGAGGCTGGGGGCCGGAGCCAGGATGTACCCCCCGAGCCCAACCAGCATTCTTCCTGGAAGTTTTGAAGCCAGCACCTCTCAAAAGCAGCAGAACGCAGAGGACCTTCTTCGTGTACAAAGCCCTTTTTTTCAGGCCTGTACTCTTCCTTACGACAGCATGGTCTACAGGTAGGACACGGTTACAGGATTATTATTCTCAAATTATCAGAAAGTGTAAAGTAAAACTGTGATTTTTGTGCCGGGCATCCTTTGCATACAGTTAAGAAAAACTTTCAGAAGTTGTGCTGAAGTGTTCAGGGTCTGTTAGGCCTGACTTTTGCTACCATACTGATTGTGTGAGAAGCTAAAATTGCTTACTTGCCTGTTTGAGTTTGTGTATGAATAATACATCTGCAAAGTGTTGATTCATGTAGTTTTGGTTGTGCTGATTCTTGGTTGTCTTTGGACTGAGGAAAACTAAAGATAACCCAGTCATATTTTCTGTGGAGTCACAAACTCTGAAAATGTACTGTACTTGATTATAAAAGTTTGCATCAAAACTTTCATTTGTAATCTCACAAATATGGGGCCACGCTTTTTAGGTGCTGAGATATGTTGATTATTAGTATTAGTAACAAAAGGTTAGTTCTTTAATTTGATGATAGACCTGGTGGAATGCAACAGATGGAAGCTTTTTCATTCTCCATAACACAAAATGACCAAAAGGTTTGTCGGTTCATTTTTACAACAAACATGAGTGGCTCGAAAATCAATTCTGTTCTCAAATAAGATCACAGTATGGACTGACTACAACGGGAGGGTAAAAACTTGTAATCATGTCACTATATTTTTTAAGACATTGCATAGTATAGATCTATTGGGGTTACTGAACATACATGGGTCAGATTACTAATGTGGATATTACAACTTTTAGAACATCTGACTTTACAGACTTAATCATAGCTCTGATTCAGAACAGCAAATATCTTTTTTAATTGTTTCTTTATTTCCAACTCTCATTGAAATCTTAATGAGCTCAAAGATTATTATGATGCTTAGAATCAAATATCCATGTTTGGCTAAAACTATACATGATGAGTATTGAGTTGTTGTTTTTTTAAACTCACCATCCTGAAGAACATGAATGTTTAGTAGGTTTACTGTTCATTCTTTTGTTATTAATAACCTGAACACTCCAGTTTTGGTTACATATACATGTATACACTTTTCATTTAGTTATTTTCATCTCTGAAAAAATGTTAGAAAATTTGATTCTGTGAAAAGCCTGTAACAGCTGTAACAAATGTGCTGATTACATATTGGAACAGTTTATATAATTTGCATAGCTAGCAGATAACCCATTAAAAACTGCAGTGATATATCTGTATTATTTAAATAGATACAACACGCCCACCAACTCATTCAGGATGAACTGCTACCTGGAAAATTGTTATTTACGTAATACTCCTAGGTGTACTTGTTGGCCATTTATCCTAAGGCATTCATTCGGCAGTTACTCAAACTTTTAATCAATACTAAATCAATCAACCAGTAAGTGCCTCACTGCTGGAAATAAATGACCCTGCTTTCATGTTCCTCCGATCAGTCAATAGCCCGCCATGCTGCCACATGCCTGCTGGGCAGTCACACCAGGTGCATCAGGTTGGAAATATATGTGTAGGCAGACCCACCAAAGAAGTACTCAGAATTTGTTCGTGTATATATAACAGTGGATTCAAAGTGTATGGCACCGATGACAGAAAGGATAGTTTTGATGCTGTGGTGCATAATGATTGGTTGACCTTGACCGTTTCTGTCAAAACGTCTTGCAGTAATTTGGCCTTCTGTCTGAGACAGAGTCATCCATCTTGATCAGTGTGTTACAAACATTTGCATGCCTGCAGTATAAATTAGTGGTTTAGTTGCTCTGGTTCTCGTATTTACACAGAGTCCCTGTTAGAACAGATTAAACAAGCAGTGCTTACTTCATGGGGCTGTACGCTCATTGCATCACAATGACTTGCACTCCTGGTCTAATCTGCAGCACAGAGGGAAGACTACAGTGTCTGTGCAGGGATGGGGAGGATGAGGAAAGCCAGTAAAAAAAGTGACCAATGTAGAGGTGAGACTGCAGCAGCAGGGATGTCGTAGACTACTTAGAAAGAATTCCCCTCTCATCAGAGGTCATTTCCACCTCAGTTGAGTGTTGACAAGAAAGACGTCACCTTTTAAACATGAGAGTGGTGTTCATAACAAAAAAAAACGTTTCTGTACCCCAGCATACTTATAATGCATAATTTTTGTGATACTAAATCTCATGTTACAAAGTACCAGTACATAATTAGAAAAACAAAACACTGTTATTGCTACCGTTTGATAATCTACTATTGTAGTGAGTTATTAGGGTGCTGACATTTCTACCTGTTGGATGTCCGGAACTCTGTAAAGGAACTTCCACTGTGATGCTGACCTAAATGTCCTCACACAAGGTGAAGCAAGAGTTTCAGAAGTCTGGTAGTTTTTTTCACTCAAGCAGTTAAAGCAGAGCATGTTTCCTCAGGATGACAGCATTTCTCACCATTAGAGACTCAAGACACGAATGTTACGACCCCAGTGAATGCTTTGGACTGACACACCTTTGAGTAGGATCAACAGACAGAAAGAAATGTTAGAGGAGCTTGCGACATCAGATACTTTTAACGAAGACTGTGATTTTTAAAGGGGCAGGCTTATGCCAACTCCACGCTAACACCCTGGAGAAAATCTTCCATATTTGTACTTGCAGAAACAGCCATGACGATGTCTTTTTAGACTGGCAGCTCAAAGTCAAACAATATCAGTGTGCTTACGGCTGAAGCAGGTTTTAACTGCTTTCAGTTGTTATGGGTCCCCAGTATGGAGTAAGAAGTATGAATAAGATTTCGTGATTCATCTTGGCTTTGATGAAATCACTCCTGACCTAAAAAAAACAAACACTTTTACAGTAGAATCTAGAGCATTACTCTGACTTACATGTAATTCAAAGGAAAGCTTACATAGAATGTATTGCTCATTCATCAGGTTCATTTATTCAGAAAAGGCTTTCAACTTGAAAGCCAAATTTCTCAAAAAATGTACCATGTTTTTGCTTGTATTATGTGCATGATCTGCCTCCCAAAATGCTCCACTAGACCTGCTTTTATTATTTATCATTCATCCTCTTTATTGGGAATGCACATGTACATTTCTAAGTGAAATATCTGCAGAAGTCCTCTCTAAAGGGTGGTGTTTTCTCCTTCAAAAGATACTGCATGTCAAGTACCTGAAATGCCTCGTTTGCCGTCCAACCTTTTGTTAGACGGACAATCGGTGTCTAGTATGGAACATTTCAAACAAAGACCAAGCAGCTTGACTTCCACTTCCATTTTGGATCAACCTCATAACCAATCAAAACAGCTTGCTACTTTGTGCCGACAAGATTTGTATTTATTTAGATTTTTTAAAAATACTTCCAAATTAAAAGCTTTTTAAAGTACAAGAGATGTGGGTGACTATCAAAATCATTTGACTCAGATTGACAATATTTTAAATAACATCCTTTCATCTGAATCTATGTACACAGTGTTCAATGCAAGATGTGCTTTATCGGTATACTCTATGAAAATGACAAATTAATTTTTTTTAACGGTAAAGCATGAAAACTTAGTCATGCAGAGCCCTAAAAATAAAATCTTTGAAAATGGCAATGCTTCTAAAACTGATTTTTACGAGTGTCTTCTCTTGTCAAACACAATCGCAATGATCTAAATAAAACCAAGCTGGCCTCGAGGTGTGTGGATTTTCAATGAACCATGTAATCTGGCACTGTCACATAAGTGTAACGTGGGGGAGGAAAGCGAGGCTGTGTTCTATTCAGTGGATTTTGTGCTCTATAGCACTTTAATCTACACTTTAATCTATCTATACTCACCATGTGTTCAGAGTTAGTGTTAATCTGCTGAAACTGTGAACTGTAATTTCTCACTGCACAACAAGTGCAGTGCTATTATGTCCTTTTTGCAGGATATACATTCGAAGACTTCATTATGTGAGAGATTCCACAGTAAAAACAACAGAAAGCTGGAGCTGACAGAAGGGTGTAGGGTGAAGTGAAGCATGCCCATGAAATTCACATTAGTGTTAACGTAACCGACCAGCTGCATGCGGTGAAATTCTCAGAGTGAGAAGACACACCACATACATCAAGTTCGCCCAGCTCTCTTTGCATCCATTCAGAATCTGGCGCTCGCTCTACCTCGCTCTGTGTGGCGCCATAGTGAAAAGCACTGCAGTTCTTTCAGCCACTTGATCAGCCAGTCGCCTGTACGCACAGTCTCTCCCCCTCATTCAGTGACTGGCTCGCTCTCTCTGCGCTCAACACATGCCGCTCCTCGCCTCCTCACTGCATCTGTCCTCCTCTCCATGAAGTGAGGTACCATGCATCCTCCATTCTCCTCCTCCTCCTCTCGGCTTGTCTGTGACCGTTCTAAGGTACCTCTGCCACACAGAGCTCTTTTGCTGCAGAGCCAGGGACCACAAGACGCTCTCCGCCTGCCCTGAGGACTTTTGGGACAGGACAAGGCATTTTGATTGGGTCAAGGACAGCCGCGGGAGAGTGTTTTCCTATGACGGAATTTACATTTGTGGGGGACCTCCCTTCTATCTTGAACACTGCTTGGAACGACCTACAGACAGGTCTCAAAGTTGTAGGAGAGCGCCTCTGAATCAATCCGGGCTCGTCTGCCTTTCTCACTGATCGCCGGCAACTCACTGTAAGAACAATTGGATCACTTAAAGATTTTGTTTACGCGTGTGTGTTTTGAGTGGGAAGAAATGTATTGATTTACCAGAAAGTATGAGCATGCAAAGATTTTATCGGTGAGCATTCACACTTGGATTATGGATGACCTTCTGTAGATGTGTGGCTGAAGTGGGAGTTCCTGTGATGATGTGCATGTGTGTGTGTGTGTGTGTGTGTGTGATGGCAACAGCACAATAAGGTGGTGCAGCGTTATTCTACTTGCTTCAGGTGCTTGACTAAAAGGTTTAGCCACAGTTGGTGGGCAAGAAAGACTTCCTTGACACCCACTGTGCCTGGAAGCCTGACAGAGTCTGAGAAAAAAAAAGTGGCATGTGTAACAGACTGAGCAGAGACACAAAAATCAGAAAGCACAGCAAACAAATTGAAGTTAGAAAAAGTACCAAATATTTACAAACAGGCAAGAGAACTACATTGAGACAGGAAAAAAACAAAAAAAATCTGAAAAAACTGGGACGGAAAGAACTTTCTTTAAACCGTGCTGTGTCAGAAAAGAGATGTGAACACAAGGTTTCAGACTGATGGGAACAGCAGAGATGCAGAAAACAAGGACAGCTTTTCTCCCTCACTCTGCTCTTTGACTACATATTTTCGTCTCCTAGTTGAGCTGAGTTTCCTTCTCAATTGGAACACTTTCTGAGCGACTCATTCAGTGCTTCTTCTCCATCCTTCTCCCTCCATCTCCACCCTCTCTCATATTTCCAGGTGCTGTCTGACCACTACCATCTTCACTCCTCACACAATGACCAAGGCTACACCACTGACATGCCGGGTTGAGGTTGATTAGGTTTGAGACTCCCCTCTGAACAGAAACTGAATAACTTTACCATTACATCATTCCTGTATCATTCCTGTATTGTCTCTAATGATATTCCGCAGCATTACAAAGGACTGGCCTGGACCTTTGACTTCGAGCTTCACGTAACACCAAAGGCCAAAACCTAGGTTCAACAGACTTCATTCAAAGGCACAAACCAGACTTTGTTCTCCTAGCCGACTTTCTTAGCAGCCATGCAGGTGTCCATTGCATGCACGGACCACGGGCTGAAGGCCCCTCGCAACGGTGAGCACAGCAAGCAGAACGCCACCAGCCCCAACACAACCAGCCATGCCCGAGCCCGTTTCCGCACGGTGGCTCTCATAGCTCGTAGTCTGGGCTCCTTCAGCCACCGCTACCACCACAACCTCAAGGAGTCCACCGCCAAGCTGACCGGCATGAAGTACCGGTACGTAACCCCAATCCAAACTTTACGAGGGGAGAGAGTGGGAAGGATCGGGTGGCAAGTTGTTGCAGGTTTTGAAATCCGTGGCAGTTCAGACTGAGAGAGGAAAAGAGAAGAAATCTGACAGCCAGCAGAATAACAAATGAGCAAATGATTGGGGGAAAAAAATACAAGAGCTGTGACAGGTGATGAGTGGGATGGTGTCCGTGTGTGAATGTGCTCGTGTTCAGACAGGAAAACAAAAATACATAGTTTTTTATTTTCCCTGGGCAACAAATGTATCCTGTTTAACTGAAATGGTGGTGCAAAAGATTAACCGACATTTATTCAGAATGAGAAATAATTTATTATTGCCAAGGAGGATTTATTTTTTAAATTACCCACTCCGGGATTTGAGGAAATACACAAAACATATTTGAATATCTGACTATTTCAATCTCACAGCATTTGTACAGAATCATGCTAAAACAGATTCTTTACTGATACAGATATGGGCAAAAAATCCGAAATACAGTAAATGTGAATCAAGTAATTACAGCGGGTTCTGCTCCTGTATTTCTCAGTGTAAGTACCAATTTAAGCTCCTAATAATTAACCACACATTGTGGAAAGTATGACTGTAAAGTTGTGGAGTGCGGGCGGTAGAGCTCTCCATGGGTGTCTGTGTGGGAGTTGTAACGAGCCTGGGCCAAGTAAACAATGCTCTCTTATCTCAGCGAGTGGGCTCTTAACCCCACTGCTGGAGCAAAACAGGGGCTTTCACCTCACCCTGTTAACTCACGGGAGAGGATGACATCATCATGTACTGTGTCAGGATCAGTAAGATGCAGAGGAGATGACGGGAGGCAGAGAGGAGGAAAAAGAAGGGATAAAAATAATAAAAAGTGAACATATTGCAAATTGAATTAAAGAGAAGATTGGGGCACACGGGTCACTTCACACAAAAGGCTTAATTAGCAGAATATTTCCAGATTTGATTGAATCTGTCAGTGTCTGATTGTTTCTCAGTCTCATCTTGTTTCCATAACAACTTTGAAATGGCCAAATTCAATCCCTTCTCAGCACTCCTATTGAACGTACCATTTCAGCATTTACTGTTTTTTTTCTTCCATTGGGCAAGAAAACTGATTTAGGAATGTAATCATTCCTGCACAATGTGGAAAGAGCTGTTGGGGGATGTTAACAGAAAGGTTAAATAACCTACGGTGACCACAAAGAATCCATCGTTGCACAGTGTCTCTTCCTTTTCTTTCTTGAAAGCACCGGATCAAAGTTTTTCAAAGAGCATCATTTGCAGGAGGAGACGGCAAATCTCTTTCCATTAAAGTGGAATCTTGTCCACACCTGAACTCTATGAAGGCTTCTCAGAAAGATAACATATCACACAGATATTTTTGTCAAAGATAAGCGCACATGCAGCAGTGGGTGTACACTGGAATGCACTGGAATGTTGAATTAAGTGCATAAGTGGCATTGAAGTCTTAAACCAGGAACATCCGAAGGCACAGCAAGTTGAAGAAGAACAAGTGCACAGCAATCACAGCAAGTATAAACTAATAATACCACCACCCCCAGCTTCCTAGTAGTCATGGCAATCCATATATAGGGAAAATTTAATGGCAGTGTCCTCGGGATGCAACCTTTCTCTCCCTCTTAAACAAACACAGAAACAGCTCACGGACAGGTAAAAACATGTGGTGCAAAAAAAAACAAAAAAACATATTGATCGGAAAGTCAGAGGAAAGAGTTAATAATTAGCCATCTGAGTGTGAACAACTTGAGCCATGCATGAGCACTGTGAGCGAGAAGCTGCATCAGAGCAAATGCCACTCTTTCATTCATGGCTGCGTCTGCTGTGCCTGTAGCCTTATCCCTTTCATTAATTTCAAATTTCTCCTCCTTTAGGCCATTTTATTTATTTAAATTACCGAACTTTTAGACCTCGCAGCCAAAATGCTGGTGGGAAAGAGTTTTGCTAAGCACTATAATTCTCTAATGTCCCCTTAATTATGAACTCCAGAGTCCTGTATTTCTTCTGATTGGAGCTCAACAACCTCATTACTGGTTTTTATTCCGTTGGTATGACAAAGACAGTCTTATTACTGTATGCTAAACAGCACAATCACGGACATGTTCATTATAACAAAAAATGCAGATTATTTGAGTCATTTGAGCTGGAAATGAATCAGGTTTTTCTTTGGAAACCAACTTATTTAATTGATTTAGAGAAGATGAAAATTGTGCAGGTTTTCTTAGTAGTTCTGATTAGTAAAAGGTCACATCTTGTGTCTCTTTAAAGTGAAACCTGGAGGGAGTATGTGTGTGCACAGGTGCATGAATGGGAGCCTGCATGACTGCACGCATGTTTGCTCTAATGGACCAGATCGCGCTGCTTTTGCTCAGAGATGCATTCTTTGACAACCCGTTACCCCTTGTCTTCATCAGCCTTTGATACAATAAATGTGGATTTATGTTCCAGCACTATTAACTTTAGGGTTTGTCCTAGCCGCTCTGCCATAAAGTACGAATTTGATACTATGAGCCTGGCAGTTTAAAAAACAGAAGTCCCGTAGCCTGAAGACCAATCAGGAGTTCTGGAGTGAGTAATACAACATTTCTCAAATTAAAAGGCCTGAAAGTTGCATAAATGTATTGCATTTTATTAAAGGTCACAAATTAAATGGCTTTTTGTTGAAATAATTGTTCGCTTGAAGCGCTGCTTTGTGAAACATGTTCTTCCTTTTACTCCTTAATTGACCTGCAAACATGCTGTAAGCAGAAAGATAACAGGAAGCAATAAAACAGAAAAACAGCCTCGGCACATCTGTTTAATCCTGAGTGACTAAAATGACTATAAAATGCAAAACAATGCTTTCCTGTTAAGCTGAACAAATCAAATAATGGGATAGAGCTAAACCGAAGAATAAGCCTTTCTTTTTGGTGGCATTCTCAATGTGCATGCATCAAAAGTTTAAATAAAATAGCTGGCTGCAGTTAAGTGTGAGAAAAGAGTCAAATGACAGAGATGATGGGGAAAAAGAAAAGTCTTGGGATTTTCAATGCACAAGATTTCATAACAAAAAAGGAGTGTACACAATTATACTTAGTTTTTGTGGGTTTGTTAGTAGTGTGTGAAAAGAAAAAGGAAAAAATAAATGTAGACTTTTACCCTGTGGAAAAAGTCCTGTCCAGACACTGGCCTGCATTACTCACACTCATACACGCAGACTATACAAACACTGTGCTGGACGCTGCGGGGAGTTTGCTGTCATTTCCTATTTCCCATTCTCTGTCAGAGAGAATGATTTATCTTTAGAGGGCATTTGATTTCCTTAGACTTTAGGCTTAGACTTGCAACTTGGATGCTTCATTTTGTTTCAAGCATCTCTTGGTTTTTGGTTTTGCTCTCCCTGTTTACCGCACTATGTCTCCTTCCTCTTTTGCATTTTCATCAGACTTTCACATCTTTATCCTTCATAACAGTTGATTTCAAATTCCTACATTTTACCCGTCCACACAGGCTTTGCCTTTTCCCACTTTCACATTATGAATACCTCTATGTTCTGAATTATTTTGATAACAGCACTACTTAAGAGAGTAGTGGGAACTAAGGAGGTGGGTGGTTTGTAATCCTTTCGCCCATCAAGACTGGCTTGTGTGGGTTTACTTGGTCTACATTAATCCCCTGCGAGTGAGGAGTTTTATCCTTCTAGTCATAACCTTGGCAAAGGTGTTTGCTGACAAATATTGATTTATACAATCAAATATTAGGAAATAAATCAAAAGAAAAGCCCTGCTGTGACTTGAGAGCCATTTAAGTGCTTCAGAGGAAAATAAATATTTCCTCAATTATTAAGAGTCCCTTTCATACTATGGTTTACGCTCCACGTTAAGTAGAATAAATCACATCTACTAAGAATAGAAATGAATACAGTAGCACAGGATGTTCAGAAGTGGTGACACCTTTGTGTGAGGGGGCGTCTTCAAATGACTCATCTGTCATTTTACTTCAAGGCTTCTTATGGGAATCATCCAAGCGTGAGGGGCCAGATCAAATTCAATGGCTTACAAAATTGTTTAAATGTGAGTTTGCAAAGCAAAAATGTCACGTCGTTGGCGTGTTTTGTTCCTATTTACATTCTGATATTTCAGGTGTAGCCTGAAAGCCCTTTTTTGTCAGTCTCCTGCAAACAAAATTCTCCCCTTGCATATAAAATTATTACAATGCCCTTTTTTATTGGAAGAAACACATTGTAATTTTCTACATCATTAACTTCTTTCCTGCTGGCACCCTCATCCCAGACTTAGACAAAACTATTAACATACTACAGCAGGCATGGTTGTTAATAATCAGGTATGACCAATCCTGCTGACCACCCAGAAGGCACTCTGGACAAAAAAACAAAGGAGGGACGGCTTATTCGACTGTTAAATATCAGCTGATGTTTTGTAAGCTTCCGGCAAACGTGGGACAGTAACCTTATGCAGTGAGCCCCAGATACAAAGTTTCATTGCAGAACATCTTTCACAGCGCAGCAGTGTAGCGATCACCTGCTTAATAGCAGGAGCCGATTGCTTAAAGGAAGCATTACACACATAATGATTCATCAACGAAGACCCAAACAACTGTTTGTACAATTAACTACCGCTCCAGGTACTAAGCCGAAGCATGTCAGAGACATCAGAGGTTTGTCCTGAATAAACCCCATCCGAAGACATCCAGACTCAGCCAGAAGCGTACTTCTAATCTACTGTTCCACCCTTCCCCCATACTTTCATGGATCAGAGCTCGCACTCTATAATACATCAGAGAAACAGAGGATACCATCTCCAAACTCTTCCACCATATTAAAGACAAGAGTGCATCCTTCAGTCTGTGACAGCAGGGAGATCTGTCTGCACCTGGCATGCTCTTAATACCCAGTCAGTGTCAAGATATAATCCATTTTCATGCTTTACTCTTCCAGGTTAACATCTTTGTTAAACTGCTGATTTGGTGATTGATGCATTGCCACAGTGAAATGGTTAAGGGGATAGGCTCGCATTAGTCCTCATCTCAACAGGCCATTCATTTTTGAGGATTAGAAAAACAACTGCTGGCATTTTTTACAGCCTCATTTGTTGTAATGAGTCAGTGCCTGCAAAACTGAGCAGAAGGCACAATCACAAGAACATAACGGGAGGTTGTTTCTGTTCGCATTCAGATCTCAAAATGCAGTGTTTCTCTAGTGATAATTGTTGTGTGCGTCTATGTGTGTGTGCACCCTTGGAAAAGTAGGGATTCTGCAGTCAGATGTCTGTGGTCGTCCTTACAGCACTGTGTATCTCCTTGAAGCAGTTTTTTGGTGCGCTTATGGTCTCCATCAATCACACGGTGAGACACACCTGTGGCAGCTGGAGGGAGAAGGAACCACTCAGTCTATATTGAGCAATTAAACGTTTGCAACGCATGAGACAATCTCCCAGTAGGAATGCCACAGACTGCAAAACCAGAAACGAAATGCAGTGGTGTGCTGTATTCTATGATTTTAATATGTCAAATTACATAGCTGCTAATCAGCTGCATGAAAAACGTTAGCTATTATCTAGCAGATGTATCATATTTACCATTTACCACAGCATGTTGAATAAGTACAGAGATGCAGCAGTGAAAGGGAGTCAGTGTGGACGTTACGCAACACCAGTACTTGGAAGTGAGCATGATTGTCTGGATTGTTTTCTGGGGGGACTCTTCTGGCAGAAGGATGTCAAATGCTCCAAGGATGAGAGGAAATCAAGTGAGAAATAACGGGAGAGAAGTAAAAGTCGACATCTGTCATGGAGCAGTGCACTAACAGTCTGATGCAACAGACTGAACTGTATTGTTTTCTTAGATTTGAGTGAACTTTGAGAAGGTGTTATTTCAGATGTGTGCTCATTTAAAAATTTCGCCAGTAACCTCAGTTAGAATTCATTAAATTGCTTGTGGTGACCCTCGGAATAATCAAATGTAAGAAGAAATTAAAAATGATCATGATATATATCTATATATATAAATATATTTATATATATTTCTTGTCTGTCGGGTGATAGTACCAATGCTGTGAGATTGAAATAGTTGGGTGATAGAATATAGGTATGATATAGTTTTCTATCACATTTGACCAGAGTTGAAAGTATGCTTTCTTCCCAATTCATGGTTTGATTTCTTGCATAGGAACCTGGGGAAATCTGGATTGCGTGTCTCCTGTCTGGGACTTGGTGAGTATATTTAATTAGAGTTAGCAAAGATCTGATGAGTTAAAAAACATTCAAGTACAATTTAGCTTTAGTTGCTATTTTTTGTGTGTTATTGCACAACTATGTCTGTAAATGTTCTTGCATAGAGAACATTTTATGTTTAACTCCATTAAATTGCTCTAACTAATTTAATGGGAGTTTTTATTATTTATTTCATTATGTCACTTTTGCCCTTTCATTTTTAAGTTGTATAAAATGTCATAGGAGACCATGGAAGCTTCTCACATGTTTTATGTGTTTTTGTGCAGACAGTTATGATGATTCAAAGCTAACTCTGACCCTCGACACATGAGTGTTGCTCAGCGTTATTCCTCAGCTATTTGTGTCGCTTTACCGACACCAACCAGGTCAGGGCCAGAAGCAAAGTATGTGAAAACGAAAGATTGCCGTGGGATGTTTAGCTCATCTGTTCCTATGAAATGAAGCTTTGAAAATGTTTACATAATGTTTACTGGGAATTGTGATAGAAAAAGATTCAAACATAATTTGTTTAATCAAGAATTACATTAATCATTCTCAACACCAACCTTCTACAGTAAGGAGCACATAGAAAAGACTGCACTCATATTTAGTCGCAACATGTTTCAGTTGTCAGTCTTATAAAACTGGGCAGATTTTGTTTTGACCACTGCCAGCTGAGAAAAGTCATCCTGCGCCTACACCAACCTGCTGCTGTACTGTTGGTTGTTGATTTGAACTGAGGCTTCCATTATTTTGTTATCAGATTCATGTGGCACTTTGAGGGAGCAAAAGATTTAGAATTTCTGAAAAAAAAGCCAATTCAGGTTAAACATGCATTGTTTACACTGTGTGTAAGCGTTTGTTAGAGTTTAAATATATATATTCTGCAGGGCTGCATGGTGGAGTGGTGGTTAGCAATGACACCTCATGGAAAAGGGTGTCCTACTAAAATTCCCAGGGACTGCTTCATGCTCTCCCCATATATACATGCAGTCTCTCTGGGTAGTCTGTCCTCCTCCTGCCATCCAAAAATATGCACGTTAGGTTAATTGCTAACACTAATTGGTCCTTAAACATGAACGTGGGTGTGTGGTTGTTTGTCTCTGTGTGTTCCTGTGATGGAGTGGCCATCTGTCCAGGGTGTACCCCGCCTCTTACCCAATACCAGCTGGGAAAGGCTCCAAATAGTGGACATATGTATCACAGAGATGATATGTGTTGTTAGAACATTAAGTCGATGTTGTCTATATTTGTGTTTCTATCATCAACATTTAGATTCCACTCCAACAGTAATAAATGAAATTGCCTTGACATTCACCTGTTGGGGTAGTTCTTCAGGTTAAATGCAGAAGTCCTCCGCTGTAGAACTGATGGCTTACTTTGCAATTGACATGTTTTGTGACACATGAAAAACAATATTTTTTTTGGCTTTTATCTACTTGCAAAGTAATCAAACAGTTCTTTAAGCTTTGCTGAGCTTTTTGCTCCTCTTGTATTTTAGAACACTCTCCTTCTGTGGTGATCTGCAGATTCTTGAGGTTGTTATCATTCTTTGTCTGCCCAGTATTGAGAAGTGAGTCCTCCACTGATGCAGACCAAAAGAATCGTCACATTCTCAGATTATATGCCTCTGATCCTTGGATCTTAAAACTCACAAAGTACAGATATCATGGAGAGAAAACACAGGCTCCTGACAATCGTTTGCGTGTTGTTCAGCAGCACTTTGATCAAGACAATTACCTGAAATTAAGATATGAATCATTGTGACAATATTAAAAAGGTCATGGCAAAGTCTTGTTAGCTACAGTTTCGAACAAGGAATGCTCCAAATCCCAAAAGGAGGAGCATGAAAAGCTAATTATGAAACCTCTAGATCTTGATTTGATTGTAAATCAAATTGTTGAATAAAAAAACACATATCAATATGTCTCTTATCATGCATTTATCCCTTTGAACAAGAAAAAAATCATAAGGCTTCCATTGAATATTTGGCCAACCAAGACATTCATGTTTTCCTACATACGAATTATAAACAGATGCACGAGTAAAAGAGCCAGAGGCACACAGCCACAAAATATAGATGTGTCACATTTGTGTAAACAGTCCAGTCACTTAATATAGAATTAGAAATGTTGTCATGTTGTTTAAAGAAATACAGGAAAGCTTGAGTCATTTCTCTCTCAACTTATCTACATTCATTTGGCATTTGGTTGTGATGGCTCTGAAGCAGGAGACATTTTGCCGTTTGTCCATGCCAAGCATTTCAAAATATTAAAGCATTCACTTTTGAAATATTTCATTTATATGCACAAGGTCTTCAGTGTTGTTTGTTTGTGTTAAAGCTTTGACTTTTGACATTTTCTTCAACAGGAACATGGGTAACATTTGGAGGTCAGATCTCTGATGAGGTAAGACTTTATGTCCGTTTCATTCCTCAGCTGTCACAGTTCAAGAGCAGCAATTCAGTCTGGCTGGATATAAAGTGGTGGGGGCTTGAATAGACTATGGTATTCATCCAGGTATCAATTTTTCAGTCTCACAGCAGGCTGTTAAAGTCCCCAGTGGCTTAACCAAGGCCAACTGGGCATGTCTCATTCCTCACTGTCACTAATTTCATGGAAGACCTTTTCAAGTGAAATGACCAGGCCTCGAAGAAAAATGCTGAACGGGGAAAACTTATAAGTGGCTGGTAACCACTGGGACAAAGTAGCACAGAGACACAAAGACAATCCCTAAAACAGAGCACAGAAGGAGCATTTTTCTCAATCACAACTGATCATTTGTCCCATTTTAAAGGTGCATTCACAGGGTAAAAATGTTTGAGATACTGTATTTACTAAACAGCATAAATGAGCATGAAGCCAGTTCAGTCTTCCTTGTGATATTCCATCTCAGCAACAAAGACATTTTCCATCCTTCGAGGTCTTATGGGAATTTCTTTCATTTTTGAAGTATGGTTCAGGTTTTAAAAAAATGTTTTATTACACCTCACTGAGGAGACACTACTCTCACTCGTGTCAGGTGGCTGAGCAGCTGATGACCATCGCATATGAGAGCGGGGTCAACTTGTTCGACACAGCCGAGGTCTACTCTGGAGGGAAGTAAGTGATGTCTCTCATTTGTTTTCACCAATGTACCCCTTCAGGACGTCAGATAGGAGCAAAGTACAGCCCGTGAAAAAGAACCTGTGCACCCTAGTAACACAAAGTCCCTGAGTCTCTGAAGTGATATATACTCTTACTCATCACGGGGAGCTCTTGTTTATGCTCGCAGCTTGGTCTAACCTCCCGGCTGGACATTGTCTGAGTAAATAATGCAGGATACGCTGCAGCAGTAATGGGGTCAATATTAACCTAAAGGCTGCTATTGAAATGCAGGCATATGATGTAAAATGCATTTCTCATTTATCATGTTCGCTCATCTGGTTCTGTAATCAGGCATTCATGCTCTAGATGTGTGGCAGGCAACGCTCTCGCTTACACACTGTTAGAATCACAGCAGTCTGAGATCTAATCTAATGTCTGTGTTTTGTTTTTATTTTCCATTCATAATTTATTCACAGAGCAGAGATAATCCTGGGAAATATCATCAAGAAAAAGTGCTGGAGGTAAAGTGTCATTAGAACACAACAGATTTTACATAATGTAACAACAGCTTGTTTCAGACTGTGTAATGTGCTGTATTCAAATCTGTGTCCATATTATGGTCCGACCATGATTTATTCGCTCTCTTTTATGAAGGAAGTCATTCCTCTGAGATGGTTTTAACATGATTTTAGAGTCTGCTAGCAAAGAGTTGCTCTCATTCTGTCAGAAAAGCGTTCGTGACATCAGGCGCTGATTTTGGTTGATAAAACCTGGTGCTTCCACTTATTGCAAAGGCAGGGGTTGGGCTCCTCCCATCTGGAAAATCTTCTTCTTATGGACTTTACTTTTTGTTACTATACCATTGGAAAAACTTGCATTAAGGAGGTTTGAACTTGGACTCAAACCCCCACCCAGCACAAACACATTTATTTCCAACCCTTCGAAAGAATTTGAAGCCCTAATTCCTACCTCAGAGGAGATCTTCCAGGGTTGCTGTCCAGCAGGTTTTAGATATGTCCCTGCTTCAGCTCACCTTATTCAAAACAGTGGCAGGGTTTTGAAAACCTTCACAAACTTTGGAAGAGATCTATTTAATCTAAATCAGGCGTGTTGGAGTAGTATCTAAAACCTGCAGGATAGTAGCTCTTGAGGACCAGAGTTTTGAGATCCCTGACTAAGTCAGGCATGCAGGTTGCTCTATACGTGTGGGGTCAGAAAAGTCATAATTTAGTCTTAATACCTTCTGATGCCACCATTCTGTAATATCACACAGTGTGGTATACTTTAGTATTTTCAGTCTGACAACATGCAAGATTAATGAGTCACTTTATATAGTCATTTTATCTAATCCATTTCTTAAAAATAGGGCTAATTTTGACTTGGCTCAAGAAAAAATATCACCCAGTAACTGAGGAACAATCATGGACTTCTGAAAATGAATTTAATTTCACTTGTGCAGCAGCATAGCAGTACCTTCTGCAGAGTCAAACTGGCATGGGTCAAATTAATTTGAATTTTTGTCATTTTCAAAAATGTGCCAAGCATTCAAATAAGCACGTCAAGTACCCCAACCGGCCAACACCTTTTGTACAAGGTATTTCTGCTTAAAATAGTTTTGTGTTTCTGCTTTTTGGTGAGAATAAATAGTAGAAAATTCGTCTTACCAACCGTACTTTGGATGGATGACAAGCACTGATTCACTCTATGCAGAATATGGAAAGGTCTGCATGTTTTATGAAAGTACTGCAGAGCTTTCTTGTTTATCGCTTTACTTAAATTGCATGCATTCCCATACTGCACAGCAGAGCATTCGTGTATAACCCCTCTCGGCATCTTAGGACAGTTCTCTACCTCCCTTAACTCTAGCTCTAGGTCTGTTTAAATTATTGATCATTCAAGCATGGAAGATTTGATCTTGAGAGAGTCATATCTTGTTAAAGTTCAGAGACATGACTCTACTAGTCCTCACAGCTTGTCTGACACTTCTCACTAAAAGTTAGAAAGCTACTGAAGGACTCACATTATACAGTGTACACATTTGTCACATGCCAGGACACATGGCAGACAGCTATGCTACTTTACAGTTTTCTGGGGAACTTTAAATTTCCTGTTTATCATTTGTGTGTCTATTTCAGGAGATCCAGCCTTGTGATCACCACTAAGCTCTACTGGGGAGGAAAGTAAGTGCATGTCCAGCATGTGGATTTTTTGACAGATGTTCTATCTCTCTGGCCAAAAACTGTCAAGACAGCTGCAGGGAGACTGACATAAGATGAGTAATTCTGGGAAACCACAAATGCACAGATGAAGCGGACACACTCAAAAATGACAGCATAGCAAAAATGTCACCCTTTTCCTTACTGACTCTCCACTCCTCAGCCTTCAGGACAAATGTTATGTGTGTTTCTGCTCTCATGCTGAATCTCTCTATGTTCAGTCCACATTAGTCAGATTCCCTCTTCTTCTTCGTCTTCAGGCTTTCACTAACGGAAGTAGAGCATCCACCAGTAAATCCACACACTACTTTTGGTTTTCTTTCCGTCTGATATAGCTCAGTAGACTAGGGCCCAAGAGGGGTTGTGTAAATTTAACTTACCTCACGCTCTTAGACTTTCCATCAATTCATTCAAAATCGTTTAAAACCTCAGATGAATTAGGAGAATAACAACTTAACCCCCAAATGAGCAAGCTCTGAGATTGGACACGATGGAGATCTGTACATCTGATAGTTGCACATTCACTGCTTACACACAGACTATGAATGTCTGATTCTGATGATATGGATATTTTGTGTGTGAGATAAAGTAGACCCTTAAAACAAAGCAACTACTCAGTTAGAAAAAAACTCACTGGAAAAGAAGGAAAATTAGCAATGAAGCTGAAAATGCAGAGATGGGGAAAATCTTAAGGTGGCTGAGTAAACACAAGCAAGGAGACTAGCATGAGTAGATCTCAGACAAACCATCATCTTCAAGACAACAGTAATTCTATAGCACTATAGTTACATGTCAAGAACGGTTAGTGATAACGTTTTACAGCAACAAACTCAGATAGAATGGTGGAGACCAAGGAAAAACTAATAGGAGTGAATATTGGACTTCTTCTTGACACAAAGACAGGTGTTTCTGGAGACGTGTGCTCAAACTTAGGATTTTATCTGTTCTGTCAATGTTTCTTAGCTTTTTCGTGCTTGTCCAAGTCTGCAAAAGGGCGTTGTTCTATTTAGAATTATATTTTCACTAATGCATGATATAATTCAGTGGTTCCCACTGCTGCAGTAAATTTAATAATTATACATATACTGTAAATATGTGTGTTTGACTGTGTTATTATATAAATATATTTGATTTGGCTTGGTTAGTCCTAAACTTTGGTGAAGTAGAAGTGCAAAATTAGAAAATGGAAATGAAGAAATAAACAACAGCTGTAATTAAAATGCAAACACTGAAATTAACCTTTTTTTCCTCTTGAACCTTTGACCTGGTAACAGCTGGCTTGAGGTAGTTGGTGTCCTTTATATGCATAAATACCTCACAACAAGTGACTGAAAAACCCTTCCTGTGTGGCATACAGTGGCTGTCTGTTACATGGGTGTACGGAGCCGTTTCACTAAAGCCACGCTAACTCCAACACCACTTCACAAACCACTTGTGATGAGCACCCTCTGATGTGATAAGCGACGACTTTTCCCACTGCACAGTTGCACTGTATGGTTTGTTTGTTAACTGGACGCTCAATACACAGAACTGAATGGGTACACTTTTTCCATGTGTAGCAAGTAACGCATCATTTATGGGCTGTTGTATTCTGTAGTCTGGTAGGTTTTGGAACTTTATGTTCAAATGTGTGTGCATGTGTGTAAAACTCAAAAATATATATTTTATTATATATATTAACATCCCTCACGTGCCTGATGTGCAATTCTTTCCACTGTTACAGAGCAGAGACAGAGAGAGGCCTCAACAGAAAGCACATCATTGAAGGTAACAAGTCAATTTCTTTGCACTGTTATCTCCTTTAAACTGTTTTTCTCCCGTTTTGTTCCTGTCTACAACTCCTCTCACCTCTTTGATGTTGGTGCGGCGGTAAATCAGTTTGTTCACTTGTAAAACCCCTTACAAGTGTCTATTCAATAGAAATGCCTTCATCTCGCACTACTAGCATCACTTGTATTATCTGCTCTTATACCCCGTGCTAACTCTTAGGAGGAAATGTGGCCTTAGTCGAGCTTATGGCAACTAAACTTTCTCACCCCTCATTTCACAAACAGCTTACCGCTACACGGCGCAATGCACCTCTCGCAGTGACTCAGCTCTCTTCCACATTATTAGCATTCACTGCAGCCCCTGCAACTTTCCCTTCATAGGAGGGATGTGGAATTCACCTCAGGAGTGTCCTAAAGAAGGACGGCGATTGTAAAACTGATGGTTGCAGAGAGTAGAAGACCTGAAGAAAAGACGGACTATGAATTCGCTAAATCCAGTTCAGGCGACGGCATTTTTTGGAGAAGCTGTAGTGTTCTTGTCGCAGTTGGAGTGCCATATGCCGTCACAGGCGGGTGTGCTGGCTCAGAGTAACATCTGCTGACACCATTCTCCGTGTCAGCGGCCTGTCACAGACTCATTTGATTGATTCAGTGTCTTTTTCTGGGTATGATTTGACATCCTAATCTAATGATCTGTGAGATCATCTTAGAGGAACCATGAGGTGAGCACGCAAGCCTGTGCAAGTGAAAGTCTCTAGAAATCAGAAAAGATTATCAGAGTTCTCCAAAATTCCATGACAGTTTGAGAGTTGAAGAACACTTTAATCAAATACAACTTTTCATGCATTATTCAGAATCCAGTTGAATCAGCTTTGTTGTTCTGCATCTTTTCTCCCTTCCTAAAATAGACTCACTTCTCTGCCTGTAACTCTAGCTAATCCCAGTGGCAGCAGAAACTGCTCATGATGACAGTGCAGGCTCCATGTAAAGGCTGTTTCTGGGATTGTGGGGGTGCAGATGACAGAAGAAGGTATAAGTGGTTCTAACAGTGCTAGGGAGCGTCTAACTCTCAGCTGAGATTAGTGGGTGATGAAGAAGCCTCTGGCACTAATCTGCCACGCACACACCCATACTGTTCCACGCCTCTATTACCGTGCTGTCCTCCTTTGCGACAGCCTCTCGTGTGCGCTTTTCATCTCACATCTGGTTTTCTGTGTGTGTCTGAATGGTGGCTGGCCTGCTTCATTGGAATGAATGAGATTATAGTCTTCTTTTGGCTTTTAATTGTTTGGTTCTCCAACCAACTAGCCAACTCTTTTGAGTCCATATTTAGAGTAGATCTAATTAGAATGCGAGCTCAGCTTGGAGATGATTATCCTGAAAGCTGCCTTAAATACTGTGTGGAATCACTTTCCCTCAAAATTCAGATTGCTTTCTTAATGACATAACTAAGTGTTTGTGTTGGTTGCTCAAAAAGATTGACTGAAAAAATCCTTGATAAAAGCAGTTCCATCATTTTCAGTCGAGCGTTTGTATTTCTATGCTGATTTCAGGAATTCGAGTGAGAAAGTACTAAATCCCCTCTCAACCTTGTATGGAGAGGCATAGTTCACTTTTTAAGTGGGGTTATCTGAAGTATTTATGGGTAGTCATTACTTTAGCTGTAGTTGGCAGCGTTCAGAGCACCATCTGTTTGGAAAATCAGGAAGGAATTTTAGCAGGTGAGCCCAGCTGACACATAATGAGATTAGGGGAAATAATAGAGTGAATTTTCAACATCTATGTAAATCAACTCAAATTGGAAAAATGGCTGATAATGGAGATGTAAGAGAGCACGAGTAAATCCAAGGACAAGGATATCGAAAAGTCTGATAAAACCTCTGGTGGCTGATCAGAGGCTGAATGGGCAGCCACCATGCAAAGTGAAAGTCCGATTCACCAGTGGATCACGTCTATATTGTAGACAGCATTTTCACTCATGTAACTGACAAGAATGCATTCATCAAAAGCCTGCATTTCTTTACCTTAGAAAAAAACACCACGTCTGAGTATGATTCTTTTGATAAATATCAGGTTTAAGTGATATGTCATTCTATGTAAATGTAAACCTGATTTAAAAGGCTTTAGCGTGTGTATTTCCACTACAAAACGTATGTGCAAAACTTATGACATTTATTGAATTACTGTCTTGCCCACAAAAATATTAAATCTCTTCTCTCACCTCAGGTTTAAAAGGCTCTCTCCAGAGGATGCAACTCGAGTATGTGGATGTGGTATTTGCCAACAGGGCAGACAGCAACACTCCTATGGAGGGTGAGTGGCGACAAATCTCATGGGACTGGTGGAGGGTTGGGACAGCGAGAACACATGTTGTTCTGTAATATGAGAGGGTGAAAAACACTAATGGGAGCACTGCTATTACCGGACAGGGCCCATGAGGTCTAACAGGAGTGTTTTCTTCTAACAAGCTCACGCACATTATATATCTGACAGTCTTGCCTCATCACTTGTCCTCTATTTCAGTTAACCAATCTTCCTTTATTCCTCTTCTGTCTCTGTGGGATCGCTAGCCTCCACAGGGTCTCTGAGCTGCACCCGCTCCCAGCCCTCCCTGCACTTCAGAAGCAGGATTATATGGCCCCTCCGGGAGAGGATGGTGTATTTTTGGGCTGGTTTCACTAGATACAAGCCACGCTGTGTGCTTGATTCCTTAAGTGTGCTAGGACAGCCTTTCCCACACATATACCTTGTGTTACTATTTATTTCTTGGCTAAATCCTCCTAAATTACTTCTCCCTTGAAGTGTCAATCACAGATGCTCGGGCTCCTTTTTGGAGTTTTTACACAAGCTCTCATCCACTGATAGCATTTGACTGAAGGGATTGTATCCCTCTGATCTTCTAAAAATACCTTTCAGTCTCCTTCTTTGCCCGCCTTGCTTCCTCCTCTATGAGACAGTTGAACGTGGGGGGCCAATCTGTCATATTTAGGGTTCTCGGGGCTTTGCTGTCACTAATGATACTTGTGACTGGCAGGTAAAACCTAACAGACTTCTCCATCAAACCTTAACGTCACTTAATAACTGACAACTGATGTTGCAGTTTTTAATCTTATTGACAAAATAATGCCCTTAGATTCAAACAGGATGACTGGAGGGATACCTTATGACAATAACTGATTGATGATTAACAGTCTTGAATATTTTTCCCAGAGATCTAAAGCAGGATGTGGTTATTGTTTTGTTTTTGTTTTTTGCTTTTTACACAGTTTTATAGTGAAAAAAAAGAAAGAAACACTAAAGAAACAGTAAACTTTAATATCATTGGAGATTTTACTCAGTTGACAAAATATTTAAAAGAGTATTTGAATTTTAAAATTTTGGAGATAACTTATTGTAATGAAAGGTCAAATTGAAACTGTTATTTAACTTCAAAAAGATCCCCAGGAAAGAAAACTAGTTGCAGAGTAATCAAAAGTAAGCTGTCTCATCATCCTTACTCCAAAATTCAGCTCTAGGAGTAATCAAAAGAACTTTTAAACAACCCCCTAGATTCTTGAAACAAGTCCTATGAGGTTGTTTTTTTATTTAACTTGGCCACAGACAGGTATGTTTGGAAAAATAAAATTATTTCTAACTCTCAAATAAGATCCTGGTATGTTATGGAGCTGATGATGGCATCAGTTATTCACAGATTAACAGAAAGCACAACTGATTTTTACCACACAATTCTGACCAAGCTTTAGTATATAACTCTACAATCACTAGCAGCTGCAAAGCAGATGAAAAAAAGTTCACATTTTCCACATTGCTGCCACATATTTGATGAATTTGAATGTGGTGGCTTGTAGACTCACTAAGTATCCAGGCAGCACTGTGTTGCTCTCTCTCCCTGAAAATATGCAGCACATGAACTTGTTATTCACATGTCAGAGATATCGATTCATACGCCCACATCAGTCCCTGAAAATCCAACTGGCTTAACACCATCATTAAAATGCAAAAGGGAGCATGAGAGATCGACAGGTGTTACAAACAACAATGTAACAGTGATGAACAGGTGCACATGCATGCATTTGTGTTTGCATTAGTGACTTTAATTTCTTACGACTGTGCGTGAAAGAACTTGCATCCCCTCGGACAAAAAAAAAGTGATATCAGGGCACTGGAGTCGGCCTTTGTTACCATCACTGCTTCCTTCTTCCATAGCTTCATCCTCCTCTGCTTCCTTCCTCTCTTTCTCTCTGTACATATTTTGGACTTGTTTTTTTCAACTGAGTCAATGTGTCATAAATGTACAATCTCCCCCTTATTTTCAAGACTCTGAATCCAATTTCATCTCCAAAACTGTGCTTTACCGTCACATCTGATTCTTACAAAGGCGTCATTGTGTAAAAACTTTTCCCCAAGCTAACATGTCATCTGATCATTTCATTTAGGAAGCACTCATTACTGCACATATTATGAAAATGTGCCTCAGGAGGAGAATCTATGTCATGTCAATTAAATTAATTGTATTAATAGGTACACCACAGCTTGCACAGTAAGTTGTGTTAGATTCTGCATATCATAAAATCCTTTTTTTCAACCCTTTGCAAATCTGTTGTGATGTGATCAAGAGTATGAACTTTAGAAAAGGTGAACCACATTAAGAAAGAAAAAAATGTCACAGATGGCGTGACATCTGTAAAGACTTGCCCAGGCAAATATGGAGATCAGTACGTGTGGGTTTCTTTGTTCTGCATTGTACAGAATAAAGACTTTTCACACCTGCTGGCTGAAGAAGCGCTAATGTTTCAGATTCAGACGTCTGTTGCGACTGTGAGAGGGCTCAAGGACACACAGATGCTGGCTGAAAGCCCAACTCGTTTCTGTTACGTGCATGCAAACAAGTTAGCTTTGGAGATGCAGGCATGTGGTTTTTAATTCCTTTTTACAGACCCTTTTCCGTAATTTTTACCTCCTGTTGCAAGCCTTCGTACCTTGGCATAATTGGCTGCAAGTAGTGTATGTCGATGTTATGAAGCTCACACACACTAAAGCAATCAAAACCAGAACATTTGGCTGTCATACATGTGCATATAGACATAACTTCATCAACATCATCTCGAAACTGGGTTTTTCTTAAGGCTCGGGTAAGGCTTTTTGCCTGAGCTCCAGGCACAGAGAGCCTTCTGCTGTTGTACCTGATGACTCAACGCAGCCTGGTGGAAAGTATCTTGATGTTAAGAGCTGAATGTTGCCTTAAATCAGGGTGTCGTCTTTTCCTCCAGGGCGCTAAGGTGGATTATTGACGTTTTTGCAAACTCTTCTTAACTATGTTTGTCTGTTCTAATTTTCTTTTTCTTTTTCAAATTTTCCAGCTTTTACATTGTGCTAATGGAGCAGATGTATCAGTGATGTACAACATATTACTTTGTTGTTATTTTCATGCAACTGGAATTTACGTTGCATTCACGACACAACATAATACGTTTTTTTTCCTAAACTAAGCAGCGGTGTTACACAAGTTACACAAAAGTCTATGGAAAGAGAGTACTGCCTCTCCTCTAGTCCATCACTCATGACATCTATGCTGCATTTGCTTCCATGAATATGCAAAATTACTGAGGGCTCTGTGGCTGTATTGTTCTCCTTCAGTATAAATTTACAATTATTTATTTTGCTGAACCAACAACATTCTGGCAAGACTAGATTCTTCATTTAACCCCTATCATATCTCACGTTACGCAGCCTGACACTAACAAACGATAACTGCTTATCGATCAATTTCAAAAGGAGAGAAGCATTAAAAATTGTTAGCTCGAGATTTGTTTTAATCATTTCGAAAATCTAACAATAATTACAGAAACATGCCCGAGTCAAAAAATCTCTAAAAATCTCATTTGAAAGTTAAAGTGTTGCAAATCAACCTCAGTACACATCTGGTTGTGCAATAATAGTGCCACCTAATGTCCAGTGATCATTAATTTATTTAGCATTCAATGTTTTGTTTCTACAGAGATAGTGAGAGCAATGACTCATGTGATCAACCAGGGGATGGCTATGTACTGGGGCACATCACGCTGGTCTGCCATGGAGATCATGGTAAGCGGTTAAAAAAAGATATGACCCATCTCATAAAGATAAAGGCCAGCTGAGGAATACATGTTGGCATTTGTTTGTCCTTGTAACATTTAGGATGCTTTGTTTTAATGCCATGAAACACATCCAAGCAGATTCGTTCTGATCACCAAAACAAAGAAATAGTTTGAAATACATTTCAAATACATTTTTAAATGACATTGCTGCTAAGTCTCTTCTGGAGGACATCATCTGAAGAGTTTTATGTGTTCTGTTGTCTATGGACTGAATGAAAATATATTAAAAGTGAAGAGAAATCGAGTTGAGCCGTGAATCAGTTTCTAATTAAATCAAATGTTCTGTCACCACTTAAGCTGTCAACACTGTGAAATATGCCCAGTTTTCTCTAAGCTTTAGAGGGTCGTACAAAATCCAATTAAATGCCAATTGAGAAACTACATTGAAAGGCTTCGTCATGTGCAGCACTGGGAAAAGATAACAGTCATACAGTACAAAGGTCAGTTTGTGGATGTTCCTAATCTCTTTGACATTTTACACTTTTCTTGTTATTCCCACTTCCAATTTAATTAGGAAGCGTATTCCGTGGCCAGACAGTTTAATCTTATTCCACCAGTGTGTGAGCAGGCGGAGTATAATTTCTTTCAGAGGGAGAAAGTGGAAACTCAGCTTCCAGAGCTCTACCACAAAATAGGTGGGTGAGGACTAAATTGCCCTAAAGCTTTTCCAGAGTTGCCATAGAATTTCTTTTTTTTTCTGCTGCTGAGTGGTCATTGTGTCATCACAGGCGTAGGTGTGGTCTCTTGGTCTCCTTTGGCATGTGGAATTATTACTGGAAAGTATGAGAATGGCATCCCTGAATCCTCCAGGGCTGCAATGAAGGTAGGGGTTGAATTTCATTTACCCATCACACAGAGCTTTACACAGCCCTGGTAAAATATGTTAATTAACCTTATTCAGAAGATGTTTAATAAGCTGTTATGTCATTAAAGAAAAACTTAGAAGAGAGGACTCAACATTTTTTATTCTGACTTTTAATTTCCCCACAAGATGTGATCAAACTATTTTAGCCATTAGTTTTATCTTGTGTAAGCATGAAACATGATCATGTGTGGAGTTTTGCTTATTTTTTAACCACATATCTCAAGTTTTGTCTCTTTTTTTTATTTCATAGCCATACCAGTGGTTGAAGGAGAAGGTATTGAACGAGGATGGGAGAATACAACAAGCCAAACTGAAAGAACTTACCCATATTGCAGAGAAGCTGGGATGTACTTTGCCTCAGCTAGCCATAGGTAAAGGATATTACCTAGCCCATTTCCCACTTCCTGAATTAAAAATCAAAACATTTATTGTTGAATGGTATTAGGGTATTTGTACATTTTAAGTCACTATGAAAGATACTAATATTCCATGGTCACTCGTCTTCAGCCTGGTGTTTAAGGAATGAGGGAGTGAGCTCCGTGCTACTTGGGGCCTCCAATCCAAGCCAACTAACAGAAAACCTGGGAGCCATTCAGGTAGATTGAAATGCTTTCTAAAAGGCATGTGATTATGATTTGGGTTAATGGTCTTGCAGCATAGTATTGTTACCAAATGTGATTGTGCTTCTCCTGTGTTTTTAGGTAATTCCAAAGATTACAGCAGACATCGCATCGAATGCGGACCGTATATTGGGCAACCGTCCACACAGTAAAAGGGACTTCCACCATTAGCAATGACCCCTTCCAAGTGAACTATGCTCAAAAGCTCATGACAGCTCAATTTCCACAGCCATGGCACCAATCGAGTATACCCAGGGTTGTTTGCGTGTGTATGATTGTTTGTATGTGTGTGACTGTGCAGGTTGTTATGCTTGGCTCTTATGACTCATTAACGTACAGTGAGCTAATTGATGATAAAACATGCATGCAACCTCTATAGCAGCCTGGCACGGGATCTAACAAAATTATGAGGATTCACCAGGACATTTCCAATATCTTTCACTCCAGCAACCTGTGCAGAAAGTGCTGAATCCCAAATCTATTGAAGAAAATTATATGATAAAGACATATCATCAATGTGCAAAGTACTAATGTGAATATGGCTGTTATTGCACGGTTAGAAAACTTTAGCAGAACTTATTACCTCCAAGCATCTCACAGAGACCATGACAGTGCAGTAAGCTTTTAAAAACAGAGGACCTACATCAAATGTACCTTATGTTAAAGAAATTTTAAATTGAAGTTTTGAAGAACAAACATTCTCAAATCTGACCAAGTCTCAAATCACAGGATCAGCATCTTCCATTACGGCTGGAGTTTGTCTCTAAGATTGATCTATTGGTTCCGTAACATTGAAATAGACATACTCAGAGAGTGAGATTTAGGAGACTTGTCTATATACTCTGTATGCGTATCTATTTTTATTTTTCACTAATGAAAAAAAACCTTGTTTTTGTTTCCTAATGTGTCCTTTCCACCCATTCTTGTTTGTCTGTAAGATTGATAAATTGGTTATGTACTGAATGACATAATAAAAATTATGATAAAACTCTGCTCACAATTTTTTTGCAAAATATAGATTTTTTTTTTTTAAATCCCCATTCACCCTCCAGGGCAATCATTATCCTTTAGGCTCAGGTCCCCAGAGGCCTAGGAGCTGGAGGCTTCTGTGCAGTATCGTTGCTATTCCTAGGACTGCTCTCTTCTGGACAGAGAAGTTGGATGTTTTGTTCCTACGATCTGTTTGTGAGTCACTTCCCCAAGTTTTCCAATGTCCACAGAAACCACTGTCACCTTCACCCTTCACATCCTTTCTCAGCCTTTGGTATTTTTTTGCCTGCACCTGGGATCCTGTCTAATGTGGTAGATTCCGGACTCTACTGACCTTGTGCTGCCATGATTAGGGCCTCTGTGCTATCTTTCAGTCTGACTTTGTTCAGCCTTTGGTAGGACTTCCTGATGCCACAGTAGCCACTTCAGCTATTTGTGATGTGCAGGGGTGAACATGCCATGATGGGTCCTGTTCTATCTCAGGTTTCTGCTGCCTGAGGAATTCACTATGCACTTCATCAGTTGCAGCCATTTTTATATTTGTTTGTTCATCCTAGATGGTGGTTCTGACACTCACTGGTCCAAATCAACCTCTACTTGCACTAATGATCGTTGGTGCTTGCAGGTCCTATCAATCCAACGGTTCTGCCTGTTACTCCAGGTGACATCCAAGCCACAATGACTTCAATACGTCTCCCACTCATATGTCAAATGATATACACTATATTGCCAAAAGTATTTGCTCACCTGCCTTGACTCACATATGAGCTTAAGTGACATCCCGTTCCTAATCCATAGGGTTCAATATGACGTCGGTCCACCCTTTGCAGCTAGAACAGCTTCAACTCTTCTGGGAAGGCTGTCCACAAGGTTTAGGAGTGTGTTTATGGGAATTTTTGACCATTCTTCCAGAAGCGCATTTGTGAGGTCGCACACTGATGTTGGACGAGAAGGCCTGGCTCTCAGTCTCCGCTCTAATTCATCCCAAAGGTGTTCTATCGGGTTGAGGTCAGGACTCTGTGCAGGCCAGTCAAGTTCATCCACACCAGACTCTGTCATCCATGTCTTTATGGACCTTGCTTTGTGCACTGGTGCACAGTCATGTTGGAAGAGGAAGGGGCCAGCTCCAAACTGTTCCCACAAAGTTGGGAGCATGGAATTGTCCAAAATGTCTTGGTATGCTGAAGCATTCAGAGTTCCTTTCACTGGAACTAAGGGGCCAAGCCCAGCTCCTGAAAAACAACCCCACACCATAATCCCCCCTCCACCAAACTTTACACTTGGCACAATGCAGTCAGACAAGTACCGTTCTCCTGGCAACCGCCAAACCCAGACCCGTCCATCAGATTGCCAGATGGAGAAGCGCGATTAGTCACTCCAGAGAACGCGTCTCCACTGCTCTAGAGTCCAGTGGCGGCGTGCTTTACACCACCGCATCCGACGCTTTGCATTGCACTTGGTGATGTATGGCTTGGATGCAGCTGCTCGACCATGGAAACCCATTCCATGAAGCTCTCTGCGCACTGTTCTTGAGCTAATCTGAAGGCCACATGAAGTTTGGAGGTCTGTAGTGATTGACTCTGCAGAAAGTTGGCGACCTCTTCGCACTATGCGCGTCAGCATCCGCTGACCCCGCTCCGTCAGTTTACGTGGCCTACCACTTCGTCGCTGAGTTGCTGTCGTTCCCAAACACTTCCATTTTCTTATAATAGCTGACAGTTGACTGTGGAATATTTAGGAGCGAGGAAATTTCACGACTGGATTTGTTGCACAGGTGGCATCCTATCACAGTTCCACGCTGGAATTCACTGAGCTCCTGAGAGCGACCCATTCTTTCACAAATGTTTGTAAAAACAGTCTGCATGCCTAGGTGCTTGAATTTATACACCTGTGGCCATGGAAGTGATTGGAACACCTGATTCCGATAATTTGGATGGGTGAGCAAATACTTTTGGCAATATAGTGTATGTCCTCCTCCCGGGATATAAGCTGGTTGGGATTCAAACTCCAAACCAGCTGTTCCAAAGAGTTAAGTATTACCACCATGATATACCGCCATCTCTAGATTACACAGGTATATTTATTTATAAATAGAAACTTATATATTTACATGTACTTAAAGAGAGAGAAACATTTCTGAAAATTGTCCCTTTATGCCTTATACTGCATATTAATCTTTGTCACCAAAATACGCAGCGAAGAGTATTTTTTTTCCCTAAGGTGTCCCTTAACCAATAATACTTTTAGTAGAGAAAATATATAATCTATTTTATTGTGGGTTGAAAAGTTGCATCAGTGAAGTTTGGATGATGACCCTCCTTCAGGGGTGCTGTTGGACACCAAACAAAGTCATGTGGTTGATGAGACTTGGTGAGGGAATAAAAAACACACCATATGGACCCAAGCAGTAATTGCACCTGGAACATGCAGCATTTTCCCTCAACCTCTCACAGATGGTCGTCTTATGTAATGGGATCATCTTTGTTATGATCTGTTTGATGAGACATGTATACACTGTTCTTCAGTTCTGTACATTAAGTGAAAAGATCATAGCTTTAATGTGGGTTATTTTCTGTTAATGTGATAGTTGTTTAGTTTTTAACCCAATAATATAGATTAAAACATTATGAGAAGTTGAATCAGTGTTTCTTTTGCTCCAGGGTGAAATGAAACAAGAAAAAACACTAATTATAAACATTGCTGCATAGTTCATTTAAATGTATAAAATGGTGATGCTTTAAAGATTCTGTATCTAAAATATTTTTTCTGTCACAATTTATTTAGTCCGGATTCCTGACAAGGTTTCCATTTATGGGTTTCCACGGAAGCAAAGGCGGGCATTATAGGTTATTTATCCAATGAACATTCCCTGTCGAGAAAACTAGAGCTTGATTGGCTTACAGGGAATCTCCTCTTAACGTCTGGGTGGCCAGCGCTTGAAGCCCGCGGTTTACAAAATAACAATACGGGATGAAGATAAATAATCATAATAAAGTCTCACTTTAATTTAGACAAGCCTGAATGGATATCGACGGTGTGCTAAGATCACGGCAACGAAGTGAGATTAGAATGTTTCATTAAAAACCGTCCCAAAAAGCTGTTTTAGTTGGAGACAACCGAGCGGGTTTGTTTGTCGTAGCATTAGCAGCAGGGTTAGCAATCGGTAGGCTAGGCTAGGGAGACAATGCACGGGAGGCATCGTCACCTTGTTACCTTGTCAACTCCCGTCAACTGAATCTGCCTTGCCTGGCTATCCTCGGAAGAAATACAGGTTGGCACCAACTTGAGGTATGTTTTCCTGCTCTTTTCTAATTATTTGTATCGGTGTAAATTTGACCTGTTATTCTAACCCATTAGTTCGTCTACCACGCATCCCCCATTTAGGAATCATCTCCAGGTGATAAAAAGCAATGTCGCTGACGACTGAAGTTCGATTTGTTGCCGACCAGAGCATGAGAGACAAAAGAGAGACTATTTGTGTTGCTCCTAACCTCTATTCTGGTCCCGTGGATGATGAATTTGACCTGAATAATTCTTACCCGTGTTCTCGGAGGCCCACGTACAAGAGGAGCCTGCAGCGTCGTCGTTATCCAGGTTTCATAGCAGGTTGGGATAGTTGTTTTGGTTGGAGTTGTGTACACGTGAAAAAAACAAGAAATCCATTGGCTCTTTCTAAATTCAATAAGATGACTATATGCACGATTATGAGCATGTTTTTTACGTATAATTGTTGCTGTATTCATTTGCTAAATTTCAAATGTCTTCTCACAGGCTTAGATGTTTGTACTTCCATGGCGGAAAGAAATGATCTGCTATCAAGCGTGCTTCCTGGATCCCAAGCTTCTTTAGTATCCTTGCCACACCCAGCAACTGCATCAGAAACAGAGGAGAGCCTTTTCATCCACCTTACCTCTGGAGGTTTTGCCCTACCTGAATGCCTGTCTGCTCTTAACCCAAACAAGGCCATTCTTACTCTTTCCAATAAAACCAGAGAGGTACAGTGTGTATCTGTACTGTGAGCTGTGGTTGCTAAGCTGCACTGATTAAGCGTTGTGGAGATATAGTAACTATCAGCTGTAAATGCGTTTGACCATTTGTGTTTGTTTTTCCAGGTTTTGTCAGCAAATGAACAGGCAAGCAAACTATTTGAGTGCTCTAATGAGGAGTTAATAGGGAAGAAGCTGTCTTCTATCTTAAAGAAAACCAGTCAAGTCCTGGGAGAAGCACTAGAGGAAGATTTTCCACTTTCAGATGGAACTGTTGTGGCTTTATCTGGAAAAGTGGTATGAAATATAAAATGTTTGAGCTTTTATTCCTTAATATGTCATGCAAATGTTCAATTAAATGTCTCATTCCCTCCATCTTGGCTGCTCTTTGTTTGGATTTCACAAGTGTGTTTTGTATGTTTGTGGGCCTCTCTGTTTCTATCAATGTAGGTTGATGCGGTGACGTTATCTGGAGAGGTGCCGGTCTCGGTGTGTACCCGCAGACAGTCACAAAATGAAGAACACTTGCTTGTCATGATGGAAAGTGTGGAGAGGGTATCAGCCTTTTTTTCCTTTTCACAAGATGTAAGTACACTACTATTTATTAGTACTATGAGTATGATATTCCTTTTTATGTGTATTGAAATTTTACATTGATAATTAAATTGAATAAATATGTAATTTGGTGCTATTTCTAGGGCTGTATCTTAACCTGTGACCAGGCATTTGCTCATCTTCACGGATACCACCACCCTGAGGATTTAAAAGGAATGTCTGTTAAAGAGCTAATTCCATCTTTACAAATCCCCCGCTCCAGCCATGCCTTGCCCAAAGTAAGCTTATTCACTTTTAAATTATGCTTACTTGAGGACAAGTGCAGTCCTTAACGCTGTGTTAAACCAAATGTTTTCTAGCACATGTAAAAGAAATGGATCCAGCCACTCACTAAATTCAGGCTCAAAGTCTGACATTGTTTTTTCTTCTGTCTCTCAGATGCTGAGGGTTCAGAGAGTGTCTGGGAAAAGCAGAGGAGGTGCATCTGTCCCACTCTGTGTGAAACTTCAGGGTGCTGCACTGTGTGGACAATCCATGCACCAGAATGAGAAGTGTGGTAGCCCCACAGAAGAAGAGCTACAACTTTCAAATGGGGAACAGAAGAAACCTGTGGAGAAGACACAAACTTCACAAAATGAGTGCTGTCCGCAGCCTGTGGAGCAGTCATCAGGTGTTTGTTTTTGTTTATTTGTTGTTGTTTTAGGAAACTAGTGCATATATATGTTGCACTGTATGTTCTGTATGCCTCTGATTTTAGACAGACTGATTTTAAAAATCTGACACGGGTTAAAGCAGGGAATGTACTTTTTTTTTTCAAAATTTGGCTGAAACTTGCCAAAATTGTAAGAAAGTTGGTTTGATGCTCTATAGTGAGTTGATACATTAAGCACCGGTAGCTTTAAAGTGCATGGTTTCTCTCAGACAGAGTTGAGAAGTTATTACTTTTTCTGTGAGCATGTTGTATGTGGCCACTATTAGAGCTGTGGGATGTTAAGGGTCAGTTAAGGGCGTTGGTTGAAACACACTAATAAAATGAGTATTTTTGTTCAATGCCATTAGGGACAGCTGAACTGTTCTGAAAGCAGAGCCTCTTGAAAGCACAACACAGTGTTAATTCTGTCTGCTGAATGTGTCTGGGTCTTCACAGACGTGGAAGTGGACAGCTTCATTTCTTCCCCCAAGACAGCTCTGGACTACTCAGGAACAGTTTGGGTGTTTGCTCCCATGAGCGGTCTTCTTATGCTTCATCCTGACGGTTCCATTTTCAGCATCCATGACCATCTGGCCCTCAGTCTGTTTGGGTACAGCAAAGATGAGCTGCGAGGAAAGGTTAGCCATCATGATCAGCTGAACTGGGCTGCTGGCATTGAGAATCCTGCCAGCTCTCAGTTCTGTTGCTGCTTTGTCACCAACAGAGTGTCACTTTCCTGATGCCTGGTTTCTACCAGTGGATGTCTGACTCAGACAGAAAGGCTGGCCTTCTCACTTCTTCCCATGTAGAGGTCGGCAAGGGTCCAGTGTCATCTAAAATATCAGGAAAATCTGGTGAGTTCAAACTTGTTTGTTTGAAAAAAAATATGGTATTTTGTGCACAATGTGATACTGATTTTTTTTTTGGCAATCTATATATAACCTTCAAAATGGTTTCATGACATGGCACAGCTGCCATGCTTTGTACATTTGTTGCTATGGCCAGTTATCTTGCCCTTTACTGTTTATAATTGAGATATTTTCACTTCAGAGCCTTCCTCCCTGGTGGCTGGAGACATGGCAACTGTACAGCAGGCTGTCCAGGGAAGGACTTCAGCAGGAAGGGGTAGGATCTTTACCGGAACCACCACAAGGCTGGATAAAGTAGGCAGTGCTCTGTCCACCCTCTCTCCTCCTGCCGTCAGCTCCACACGTGTCATTATGTAAGTTAGCAGGCTCTGTGTGATTGTTGTCAAACATGAGCAAGATTATTGTGGGAATTGTCATGTAGAACCTAAATGACAAGAACAGTGTCAAACTTTTAATAGGCAGCATTTCAAACAAGGACCGGGCCTGAGTCCCAAAACCTGATCAAACATGGTTACATTTTCTCAGCCTTGGCCTCAGACACACAAATGACACGACAAACTGAGCAGCAGAATCTTTTTCCTACAGTGTAAAAACATTGACCGCTGACAGTCTTGCCACCAACTGGAAAGGTTTGACCCATTTCCCAGTCCAGACTCAGAATTTCCATGGCAGCATAACTGATAGACAGAACACAGGAGCTGCTCCAACTGGCTCTCACACATACATACACACACACACACATACATACAGGAACATGTGATGTTTACATGATCTGTTATTCTGCTGGACAATTTGATAATAACGCTGTTGTCGTCTTAAAATAAGACCTCCATTTTACTTAACTTCCAATTTATTAGAGCCTTCTTCCCACTGAAAAAAATTAGTGACACATTTTCAACTCTTTTCTTTGCACTTAAGATTAGTATTCTGGTGATGTGTTTGACCTTTGACCTTTTCCATGAAAATCCTTCATCTCTTGTCTTCATCTGTCACTTTTTAATTGAATATTCCTGTCATAGCTTCCTCTGGTCAACTAATTCAGTAGATCTGCCTTCTCCCTGTTGTTTTTCAGGAACAGCTCTTTCCAGTTATTGTTGTTGTTCTTTTTAAGTCACAATAATGGATGCTGGCATCTGGCCATGTTGTAAGATCACTGGGGGATGTGCAAGCAGATATTAAAATAAGGTTTAGATAATTTGTTTTCTTCTAAACACTAAACAGATACAAGCTGCTGTTGAAACAAACAGGCAGTTAATAGCACCAAACTGCATGTATATTTAATGTGCTTCGCTCTGAATCTGGACACTAAACTCCTCCGCTGTCAAGCACAATATTCATTCTGCATTTTTAACTGGCCTATAGAGGCACTTAAAGGCTTTTTTGCTTGCTTCTCATATTGGAGTTTGCCCTTACCACTGTTTGTCTTTTTTCTAAAATTTTCATTTATCCCAGAGTTGTTCAGCCTTTTCTGCTCAGAAAATATGTTAGCCCATATTACTTGAATGACTATTAATCTAGTTTTATTTCTATCTATTTGTTAATCTTTAGGTTTTATTGGTTATACTTTGTTAAGTATAACACATAAGTGCTTTTGATGCTTTTAGAAATTATTTATCCTCAACAGTATTCATAATTTCATAACAGTAATATGTGGGTGCATTACCACATTTCAAGTTGAACTACTATATACTGATTATGCAATCTCCCCGTGAAAGAAGAGAATGAAAACATCTGTTGTTTCCACAGAAGCAATGATACTACAGAACTGATGGAGGAAGCAGCGCGAGTAGCGCCCTACTGTGGCCAGCTGGACGGTGTGGACACAACAGAGGCGCTCCTCCAGACGTTTGCCTGGGTGGAACCTCCAGATGAAGACATCTGCTCGCTGGCTCCCAGAGAAACACCGCCCCCTAACAGGGCAAAGCAGCTGAGTGATGTGGCTCAGAAAAAGAATGCATCCCCTATCGATGTGATTCCAGGTGTGCTGTGGTTGTATTGATGTTTTCATTACTTTTGTTCTCCCCCTTTCCTAAAGTCTACTGCAGATCATAATCGTGTTGTGGAAATGTATAAAGTTCTTTCTATATCGATGTTTTACTCTAGTTCAGAACGGACGTGCTGTTGAGACAGGAGGAGGCATCTGTGCTGATTCAGAAAAAAACCATCGCTCTTGTGCTTCTGTCCTTCAAGACTCAAGTTTTGAGGTCATCTCACTTGACAGCAGGTGAGGGGAAGATTATTTTCTGATAACTAAGGGCCCTTAAAACCACTAATTTGCTAAATTTAGAATATTGGAAACTATAAAAAATAATTCTGTTTGGATTACTTAACCTTAATTTCCAGATCTTCTTCTGGCTTCTGTGAGAAATTTGCTGGCAACGGTGGCTCCGATCCTGCCCAGCCGCATGTAGCTGACTCAGCCAGCTTTTTCCTGGACATCAACAGCAATGGAGATCAGGTGACCCGGGCCATGGCTGACCTGGATCTGAGTGGTAGCCTGGAGCTGCTCAGTGGCGGAGGATACAACAACGAGAACCAACACTCCATGATATCTTGCGATACGGCTGAGCTCCTGCGGACACCCTCGCCGTGTGTGGTCGGGTCGGACCAGGAAGCAGAGTCTGCTGAGACTTCCTACATGGCCGTGGAGGTCAAAACCAGTCCAAGTGAGGAACCACAGAAGGAGCATCATGAAGAACACCAGTGGGACGCTCTCTCTGCTATTCACAAGGGAAAGAGCCAAGAGTGCTCTCTACAAGTGAACAGTGGGACTCAGTCACTGACAGACATGCCTGCCACGTCCACACCAAAGAAACAGAAGGTTGTTGAACACAATCTGTCCTCACACAGTCCACCGATACGAGAGGGGCGAGGTGAAGGGAGTGGATACCACAGAGATGGCACCAGAGTAGGTTGGTAATCAAGTCTTTATGTTGGGTCTTTTTTCCCTTAAACCATAAACACAATAACAACATATTGTTTTGTTTGTTTTGTTTTTTCTAGATTTGCAGTGTGACGTCCACATGACCAAAGACCCTGACGGAAGCCTCATGTTCTGTGTGTGGATCAGCAGGTCTGGCCAGCAGGGGACATTGTTGCATACAGATCGATCATTTAATGAGCAGTCAGGAGTTAGTCTTGGGGAGGTCAGTAATAGTCTATTTCCACATCAAAATGGCTGCTTTTCTTTGATCTAACAGTGTTTTCCTGCAATCAGAGAAGTGGTGAGGTCAGCCAAGGGGAAGGGCTTCACTCCACGGTGGACCTCGAGCATTCTCGAGCCTGTGACGGACAGTTCAGGGAAGAGTATCAGCCCCTCAAAGCTGTGGGTAAAGGAGCCTTTGGATTTGTCTGGAAGGCCATAAGACGCTGTGATGGACAAGAGGTATGACATGTATCAAACGTGTAGATTGTTTTCTTCTTCCTTAAAGAGGGTAGGATGGTTCAAATCTGGCATCTTCACTACCTTGAAAATTTGCAGGTCATAGTGAAATTCATTAGCAAGGCCAGAATAGTGAGTGACTGCTGGGTAGACGACCCCATGCTCGGAAAAGTGAGCCAAGAGATTGCCATACTGACTCGAGTCCAGCACCATAACATTGTCAAGGTAACTGCTATGTTACTTCAGAGCATTTAAGTCACATCTTTTAGAATTATTTGTTCTTATTGTTCTCTAATAATCTTCCTTAGGTAGTAGAGGTGTTTGAGAATGGGAGTTACTTCCAGATGGTGATGGAGAAACATGGGGATGGTTTGGACCTTTTTGAATTCATAGACATGCAGCCAAGGCTGGATGAGCCCCTAGCAAGCTACATCTTCAGACAGGTATGCGAATGGCCCTTAAAGTATAGCAATGATGGAAGAATGGAGTCTTGAATATGCATTAAGATGTTTTATTCGTTGTTAAAATTGTTCTAATGTCTCATTCTAGCTCGTGGCAGCTGTATTCTACCTGAGGACCAAGAACATAATTCACAGGGACATAAAAGATGAAAACATCATCATTGACAAGTGCTTTCATATTCGACTGATAGATTTCGGTTCCGCCGCAGTATTGGCACCCGGGAAGCTTTTTTACAATTTCTGCGGCACCCTAGAGTACTGTTCCCCAGAGGTGCTTCAGGGAAATCCGTGAGTATTTCCTATAAATGACAAGTACCGTAGTTTGTTCCTTATATAGTTGTACAGACTGTTTAGGTAGAAACAGTTTTTTTCCTGGTCTTTACCTCATAACAATGAAGCAAGACGAAAAGAAAAAAGTAATCTCTTTTAAAAATAACTTGGTATTGTCCAACTCCTTTCCTCCCCAGGATGAATCAGAAAGATTAGTTTCACTTGTGTAGCTCTGAGCATATTTTAAGTAATACATGGACAAAATCTGTTGCTAAATTTCCAAAAGTGGTTTACAGCATATGAATAATAAAATCATTCTGGAGAGGAAATAAATAAATCCGGACCTGCCTCTGAAACAAGGAAATAATTAATCGGTTGGTCAATTTTCCAATTGCATGCAGACTATGGGCTTAAGGACACTTTAAAATAGATAAACACAATACCAGAATTGGCTGAAGGTTTTCGTTTAAAACTTTTGTTACCTTTTAATAGTGAGTAAAATGAATTACCCTTGTTTCGATCCTCATTCGCTCAATAGACTATATCCTATTTTCATCATCGGCTCATTTTGATAATGTTTTCTCTTCTTTAGTTATCAGGGTCCAGAGTTGGAGATGTGGTCTCTGGGAGTTTTACTCTACACTCTGCTCTTCAGTGAAAATCCTTTCTGTGATGTGGGTGAGATCCTGGAAGCCAAACTAAAGCCCCCATTTCCATTGTCTCCAGGTATGCTGGTTTCCTTTCCCACTGGTTACTAGTTTGACTGTTTTGACTTTATAAGGAGGATTTTTTTTTTTTTAATCCTGAAAACTTACTATGTTCTCATAGAGTTGCAAGCTGTTTTGCGTGGGCTGCTCCATCCTGATCCAAAAAGGAGGATGACGTTGGATAGGCTGCTCTTGCAGTCCTGGATCAGTCAGCCCATTTCTCTGGTAGAGTACAGCTGGACTGAAGTGCTTCCTGGATCGGAAAGCTTCTGTGAGTACTCTAAAGCATCATCATCATCATGGTTGGACTGAAAATAGACAACAATAACTGTTAGTTTATTATTCTTATTTGCTCTATGGGTTTTTTTTCTTCTAACAGGCTCTCCACAACAACAGCATCAAGGGTCCAGTCCTCTGGCATACATCCAGCCAGGCTTGTTCCTTGATCATGGAGATGAGACTCTGCCCGAAGAAGAGGAGGATGAGGATGAGAGGCTGTCAATGGTAGCACTAGAAACTGAGCTCCAGAAGTACTTGCATGAAGATTAAAGACAGAATGTAAAGGGTGTAAAGCCTAAAAGTCCGTCCTACTTTTGGTCTGCATTGTCTTCTGATAATGCAAGTAGCAAAATAACAAAAGGGAAGCTTGTTTCATACCAAGACAAACTAGTTTGAAGAATCGACTCAGAGAAACGGATGATGCTGGATGTCCTATCACTCTACAGTTGTTGTTTTTTAATATAATGTATTTTATGTATGCATAGGGAACACTTTTAGTTACAAAAAAATAATGATGCTCCCAGCTTTAATATCAAAAGCCTAAATGATGACATAGAGCTGTTTAAAGTGCCTCTAAAAATTTTTTTATCAACCTAATTTTAATCTTTTAAGTTTTATTTAATGTAAGTATAGTTGCAATATTTTATATATTTATTTTTATATGCAATAAATATCTGACCAAAAATGTTGTTGCTCTTTACATTGATTGACGAGATGCTTTTTGGGTCTCAGACTACATGATGGTTTTAGTTAATTGTTTAGCTGTATCTAAACAAAAATGTGACATATTACAGTTTCTGGTTATTCCAATGTTTCTATTGTTTCTATACATCATGTGCAATCGCTCAAAACTGTACATGTATATATATATATATAGACGTGGGTAAATCTCAGCCTCAGGTCGCGACAACATCTTGCGGAACGTTGGAGATCGTAACGTTGTGGTTTATAGACGGACCACAATAAGCGAAGGACCAACATGGGTACCCGTGTTGTGCGAAAGGTAAGGTTTTAAAAGATAAAGCTATAATTGACAGCTATCCCGTTTATAAATTGTAAACCCGAATGAATTAGCCTTTTAAAACAAGTTATGATAAAAGACCTCAGAAAAATTGCGAACAGCCTCAGAGCCGGTATTTGGTAATAACCTTCGTGTTTGCTAACTTAAGCTGACTTTAAATGACTTCCACACAAAGTTTATTATGCCCACTGTCCACTTCTGTCTTAAGAGGACACAATGTCGTTTATTTTCACAGATTCTTCTCTTGACTTTGAGAAATACGCCCTCCCCTGTATCCAGTCTTCTCCAATTTAGGAGATACCGATTGTCGTCTGTGTGCGGCTGCAGATGGTTCTGTTCGGGCCGTCAGACTACCTCACAGTTACCTCAGCACCACCATGAACTTGGTCCTGTTCCCGGGGAACCGGTCCGGGACCTGTCCCTGCGGTCACTAACTGATATGGGATTCACAGACTGCCAGGCAGGGCAGATATTTGAGACCGTGTCAAGTCTCAGAGGAGGTGGTCCCAAGCACGTTTTGTCCACTCTCACGGTTCTCTTCGTCCTGGGACTCAACCCCTCTAGTGTGTTAAAACTACTGGTCAAGTGTCCGGAGCTTTACTCTGTTAAAGACACGCAGCTTCAACAGCGCATCAGTAACCTGAGGAAGCTTGGTTTACTTGAAGGTGGGATAATTGTATCAGCTTTGACTGAGAGTAGTCTGAGTCTTCTGGCTGTGTCAAACCCAAATTTTCCCTCGTCTCACTCACAGGCAGTCTTCAGAGGACGGTGGCCCACTACCCAAAGATCCTGACGGTGCCAGCCAAGTCGGTTAAAAGCGTGGCTGTGTTCCTCAGAGAAAAGTGCCTGTTCACCACGCAGCAGATCACAGACATCCTCAGAGATAGTCCTGCTGTGGTCCTGGAGGACCAGGGTCAGCTGGAGTACAAGTTTCAGGTTAGCAATTAAGTGAGATGGGACAGATTTTCTGTGTTAAAGACCAAAAGTCTGACGCAACCTTGATGTTAGCATTTGGACAGGTTGTGAGGAGCATTCCAATTGCACACCCACCAAGCCATAAACGTTAAATCAGCAACTTAAACACATTCCTGTAAGTTTAAAGAGAAAACTCTTTGTCATGCTCATCCAAGAGGCTACATCGGTTCTAGAACTAATGAAGCCTCTTGGGTGAGCAGCGAAACATCTTCTAGAAACCTTCCCATCCAGTCGCCTAACTGAACTTTCCAAACTTGACCATGACCTTGAGGACTATCACAGATATTTTACCACACAGTACATAAATTATAATTTATTGACTTCCTCAAAATATGAATAAACAAAAAGGCCAGGTGTGCTGCAGTTGTAAAAGTTTACAGCCTCAGGCTGTTTCCTATATCCGTAAAAAATGTCGGCATGTGAAATTTGTGATCCCCCTCTGTAGGGGGTTATGAATGGCTTTCATTGTTTTCTTGGGCAATGACCACCTTCTCCATTTATGAAAAACATAGTTAATGTCTGCTTTTGTGCTTTTTTAAAACAAAGTTTTGTGGATTCTGCGAACTGAAACCTTGCCAATTAATAATGGAAGAAGTCCCATTCTGGCAGCTTTTTAAGGCGTACGTCAGTATTATGCCACAAGCTATTTCGCAGGCTTGTCTGTAACAGTGTTGACTGACCCATCTCTCCACAGTACGTGTACTTTCGAATGGGCATCAAGCAAGCGGAGATGGTGAAGAGCCGCCTGTTCCGGTTCCACCTGGACGAGGTGCGCTGTCGTCACAGCTTCCTTGAGCGACGGGGCCTGTACCAGACCCCGGATAAGAAGGGACAGACCAGCATCATCAACCCCAAACTGGACAGCATCCTCAGCGCTGACCGGGACACCTTCGTGTCACAAGTCGCCCAAGCGTCAGTGGAGGAGTACAACGTGTTTCGGGAACTCTTGGCGAGAGAGTGGAAAGAAGAGGAGTTGCAGCAGGGCAGGATTCAGGCGGATATTGATGATGATGATGATGTTTATGATGACGATGATGAAGCGGAGGAGGGAGAGGAAGCAGAAGGAAAAAGTGGATACATGAAGCGGAAAAAGAAAAAAAAACAGTGATCTGAGAGAAAAATCACTTCTTTAGAAGTGAAAATAGATGACACATGTCATAGAATCAATAAAATGTTTGCTGACAAATGCTAAAGCAAATAACACATGAAATCCTGGTGTCTAATTTCACATGGTCTTTTCTCTTGAACTGAATTAACTCTGAAGATCGTCTCTATGTTTAAGTTACAACAGCCCGACGTGAGTGATGACAATGCGAGTTTCGAGCAACTTTTGATTTAAACTCTGTGGACTATGATTGGATCGGGCCTGCGTTCTTAAACCCGTTCGGATGTGAAACCTAAAGCAGAAAACACGGGGGAAGCAAACAGCGGTGCGGAGCTCCTAAATGGATCAAAAGCTCCACCCTGTTTCTATGTGACAGCCAAGTGGCCGCAGCTCTCTTGTTATCTCTCGGTCAACAAAGAGTACGTCAGATAAGGTCGGCCAGTGAGAAAAGCCGCCCAGCAGCCATCGATTTACGCAGCCCAGGCAGCTTTTTCCAATTTGGACAGAAGGTAAGGAAAATCCTCTTACGGCGATCAATATTTTTTTTCAATTGATGTTTAAGTGTCAACTTTTGAACAGAACCCATACTTTAAAGTACTGTAAGATGTATGTAATCATTTGGGGAGGTGGTGGCATTTACATGCTGTCTGCTGTGTTTGTTTTTTCCATATAAAGTGAGCGTGTAAACCTAATGCCCGGCTAGATTGAGAACTTTCACAAAAACAGTGACTTTTTCTCTGCGTTCTGTAGGTTCAAAGTCATTCTGAAACTGCATTGGCCTCGACTGTAGACGTACTAGGTACACGGTTCATATTTTAAATTCTGTCTACAAGGTAATCTCTCATTTCAATGACACTCTACGGATGGGTCATGTCAGTCACAGTCACACAGCCAGCCAAAGCCGTCTGTGAAGGCTTAATTCATCAATGGTTTGGTCAGACTAAATATTCCAAAGTAATTCACCTGTCCCATCGACTTTTGCCATCGCTGTTCAATCTAATTACAACATCTCAAATTAAAAAGAGTTAAATTCTTGTGTAAATGTTTGAAACCCACATTTTCATGGTTCAAACTGTTTGCAGACATTCCTGCTGTTTGTTTTTTTTTTCCCTTTTAGAGAGCATTGCTGGAGGAAGTAAGAGAACACACAATTAAACTGCCGTCCGGCGTGTCTCCGCTGACCCGGCAACACCATGTCGCTATCGTCTCTGGTCATTTCAAACCTCACGCAGGAGTGGCATGACAGCGTGAGGAAATGGCACCTGGAATTGTTTTGCATCCCCGCTGCGGTCATCACTCTCACCACCTTTCTGGCCAACCCCGTTCTGCTGGTGTGCATATTCCTGTCCCGCTCCCTGCGTCAGGAGACCCGCTACCTGCTGGTGGCCAACACCCTGGCGGCGGACCTGCTCTTCCTCGTGACGAACCTGGCCACCATGGTCGGGAACACCGCGGGAGGCCGGATCCCCTGGGTCGTCTGCGAGCTGTCCACGGCCGTCCTGGTCACCTCCTACTGCTGCGCCATCCTCACCGTCACCCTCATGGTGGTGGACACCTTCACGGCTGTCCGCTGGCCCCTCCGCTACCACGACCTCCTCACGCCTCGCCGGACCCACTGCATCGTGGGGGCGGTGTGGGCGCTGGCCGCCCTCTACCCCTTCGTCCTGCTCATCAAGAGGAGGGAGAGCGGAGGGATCCCTCTGGAAAAAGTGGTGCTCTGTCTGGCACACCTCTCCCTCAACAAAGGCGGGATCCACACCTTCTTCTTCGTGGCGGCGCTGATCTGCGCCGCCCTCATTTCTTACTGCTACGTCCGGCTCTACATGGTGACCAGGACGCAGGGGATCTGGCACAGCCGCTGCTCCAGGGCCCGGGTCACGCTGCTGGCCCACGGGGTCCTGCTCCTGCTCTACTTTGCGCCCGGCTTCGTTTTCACCCTGGAACTCTACATGTTCCAAAGCCAAAGGATGAGTCAGGACGTTCACGTGTGGGTCAGCACGGTCAATAACTGCGTCCTGATGCTGCTGCCCCGGGCGCTGGCCCCTTACCTGTACGGCCTGAGGTACAGGGAGATCGCAGACACTCTGACGCTGCTGCTGCATCGCCACAGGACACTCAGCTACGTCACCTGAGCAATCCTGAGGGAAATTATCCAGCGGGTCCTGGACATGCCTATTTTTTCTGTGGTATTCTCAACGTGTGCTTACATGCGGTAAAACGTAGCTAGAAGTGTGAAGCTGATAACAAGCGTTTCATTCTCTTGGTCACAAGTAGTTGATTCCTGCTTAGTCAATAGTGTGACCATCGTAATATAAGTCCAGTTTCAAATGTCCGTCTTCAGAGATGCTCCTTTACTCCTCAACGGATGTAAAGAGGACCAAACTGTCACATGGAGTTTGTGTCTGGAAGCAGAACATAAGCACCTACCCAGCTTGTGAAAACCCCCAACCTTTTAGAAGCTTCATCCTCGGCGTTAGAGTCCTTCTGACTACTCTGTCCATCTGTCACATGTGAAGAAGTTTCCTTTTTTTTTTCCTTTTGCATTCGTAATTAGAATAGGCCTACGGTTATGTGGCTCAGAAGATCAAATCATAATGTTTCCACAGGCACTCATGGGTCTTTGGCTCCGTGTTGTTGCTCTGCACAAGTGATAATCAATGAGAAGCTTCCCCCTAACACCAGGAAAAAAGAAATTCATACATCATCGGCGGACTTGGAGTACTGTGATATGCTGCAAGTGCAGTTCTCGGCCTTATGGAGGGGCGACCGAATCTCGATCCAGTTTTTCAGTGGCAGGTTTGTGGGACAGTGGACCTTTCCATGTGCACACTGACTGTAGAAATGTTAAATCGTGTTTCTGTGTTTAACTTATTCTATTTGCTTTTAGCATGAACAGAGGTAAATGTTGATCACTTTTATTAATATAGATAATATGATATAAATGTACCTCAATTGTTTGTGTTTTTATAGGTTTTTTATATATATTTTACCATATTGTACCATCTCCTACTGCCTTGTGATGTAATTTGTGCTGAATATGTACTGACTGTGAAGCACTTTTTGTGAACTTCTGTTGTTTTTTTTATGTGTTATACAGATACATCTGACTAGATTTGAATAAATGCAATATGCTCAATCTATCATTGAACCTCTTTTGTGGATATTGTTTCCATTCTGTCTTTCTCAGGGTAATATTTAGGCGTGTAGAGTTATTTTGGAACATATAAAAGACATGTTCACGGCTGATTGCTTTATATTTAATACCTTTTTTTAATAGTACCACAGATTGTCCTGCTTTATTCCCCTCCATCCACCCCTCACGAATGTGCTCTTATACAGTCAAATATCCATGGATGGGAAAGCATTTCTGAGCCTGTCCGTAAAGCAGTTCAGCAACAACTGCCCGCTGTGAAGCAAAGTGCTGTGATGTGGTGTGCAGAGTGTGGCTGAGCTCATCAGCAATGACCAGCACTTTGTCCGGTGTCCTCCTCTCTCCTACGACCACAAATAACTCAGATCCACCCCAACCACAACTAACTCAGATCCACCCCAACCACAGAGCCAATGCATCTGATTTCTCACTTTTTGATTTCAACATTCTATTTTCCTCAAACTGATGAGCAAAGCGTGCCATTCTAATTCCCAGCAAAGCTTTGTCATGCTGAAATGTGATGTGTTTGCCTTAGGGAAGAGTGAGGGACGGGGGAAATTCAGAAAGCCCACGCTTGTTTGTGACAGTTTGTGACTGTTACAACAGCCCAACAGCAGAGGGACACATTTCCCTTTCCACTGTGCTCCAAGAAGTAGGCTAAAGGAGTGTTGGCAGGGCCCGGCAGCATGTGGCTGGTTTCCTGCACATGGGCTATGCTCAATTTATCAGTTCTCTGTCAGCCTTGCTTATCCTCATGTGCATCGGAGAGAGACATTAAACATATTACTGTTGGGCGCTTTTAAAATAAATTGCCATGCCACTTGAGCAAGAAACTCCTAATCATACAACAAAACAGCCGATTTTTCTGTTGTTGTTTTTTTACAGTCACTGAACTTAGCTAAATGTTCTCTGGGCCTTATACTGCGTTGCTTACAGCCAACCCGACCAGAAACCTGCTGCAACCCGACCAGCAGGTTGGCCCAAAGCAGACAATCATCATGCCTGCTTTTTGTGTATTTCCATTGTGGTTAATGACTTGCTAACTTATATGAAGATATATGGTGTTTCCCATCTGTACCTTCAAGTTGTCATTTGACCATTCAATGGGCCGTTTGACCATTACCTTTCTTGTTGATCTCATTACCAATATGGATGTGTACAGATTCTGAAGCTTCCTTAAACATATATCGTAAGTGGGTTGAAATGTTTACAGAGAAAAAACGTTTCCCTGTAGCAGTAACCCATGGTCTAAAACTTGGTTCTAGATGACATCATCAACCTTCCAAGGAAATAAACTAAGTCCAGATATTGCAACACCTCAAGGAAGTTGTGACATCCTTTGTGCCTATAGCTCCTCCTTCCGCTTCACCTAAAAAACTGTTGCACACTATGCTTTAGGCTGTACTGTACTCACGTGTCCACGATTCCGCATTACTGAGCTATGACCTACACGTTTATGTTGACCCATTTAAATGTTATATATATATATATATATGTATCTTTATACAACATAACTAGACCCACCCTTAAAAACGACAACATATATAATTAGTACAGGTACCAAGTCGTCATATAATGGTGGGTAACAACTTCCATGTGATGGTATGATACAAACTGCACTCCAAAGGTTTATACAAGCATCAGTGTAAAGTTGTTATTTTCTGAGTTTTTCCTCCACCTATTTTTTTCTCCACTGAAAATACCGTTTGTTTGCAAACAAAGGGAAGCCACGTGGAGAACTACAGACCTCTGGGAAGTGCTGTTTTTTTCTGAGAAGAGTCTCTTCCTACAGGAACAAGAATGACTATGTTACCCATAAGGCAGCTGTGCGGGGCATTTCTCCCCACCCACCCCTCCACCCCCCACCCCCTGACAAGTATTTATATATGGCCCGTGTTTACAACAAAGTTAGCCTGTTGAAAGTCTTTGTTTTTGTGAAAGCTGGACGTCAAAATGTTTTGGTTGTGTAGCAGCCTAACGTTTAGTCAAAGTGTCTAACTTTCAGAAATATTTGGGCGAGAACATTTTGCAAGACAGGGTTGAACTTTTTTAGGTCACAGATTTGTTTTTGTCAGCTGTTTTCTCCCCCTTCAGTTGTTATAGAAGACAAAGCCACATCTGGAAATTTCTGCGAAAGGTAACAATTTTTCTTTATAACTTTGACACAACAAGTATTATTGTCTATTTTTCCTTCCTTCTTATAGCCTTAACTTTGACAACAGCCTAGAGTTTTTCGTCCGCTAACGGTCGTCATTACCAAAGCCTTAAACGTCTTTGGCACGAGACGAATTTGCTTTGTCTAACGAAGCGAACTTGCGTGCAGTCAATCTGTTGATCTCCTCGTGAACGTTAAAACATTTAAGTTGTTTTTTTTCTTATTAGCACAACAAACGACAGTTTTGTGTTTTGTGGATAATGCTGTTGTTTGTATTAATGTTTTGATATTTATTTTAATCTCAAATTTTGTCGATTTTTTTGTTTTCTTTTATTACTGGAAAACTGGAAGCATAGTACAGATAAAACAGAAACAGCTTTTAGAATTATAATTGGTACTAAAGGTTTTTAGCTAACCATCTTGTTTTTTCCACCTTCAATAACAGACAAAATGTAGATCTGCGTCAGACACTTCTAACTAAATCCCCTTAATTGCAGTACTGGCAGCTGCTTCTGATGGCTAATTAAGCACGTGAATGACCTCATTCTTGCAGGTTAAAAATAGATTATAGATAGAAAAGAAAAATGACCTCACAGGAGCATAGGTCAGACTTGTTGCCAACTTAAAAAAAGCAACATTCTCAAAGGCAAACTATTTTGCTTTAAAAGTTATAAAGGTGTTATAAATAGCTTTTTATCATGTGGAGTTTTTCTTAAAGTGACACAGTCTAGAGAGGACTGGTCCAACAAAACAAAAAATATGACTCAATGTTATCAGTGGTGTTGACTTTACAATTCTCCAAACACTTATTATGACGTTGCTGCCCACACTTTTCTTCAAAACAAACCTGACTGACATGTAGGTTGGCGCTCCAACCGTTGCTCAACCTTTTTTTTCTCCTGCCCTTGTTGCTCTTTGTCATCCTTCCTCTCATGCAATCTATTGTGCTGCAGGGCACAACTGTTTTGCAGCAGTGTTGTGCTAACAAGAGGAAATGCCACACAGCTTTAAATGCAGCTCAGATTTAAATCCTCAAAGATATTTTATTCAACTGTTATGTAAAACATTTTCATTACTTCCCTGTCAGTTAAGGCAGTTTGTTTGTGTAACTCTCTCTCCCCTAATTTGTGTACTGCGCAGTGCATTATTAGTATTCTTTTCGCATGGCATGTGGGGGACGTTCTTAGCTGCACAGCATTCATAGAGTCGTTTGCAATATATGTGTCCAATGCTTTTTCATTCTCCAGTGTAGGCCACTCTGAGCTTATCTAAGGAAATAGGGAATACGATAGTGGCAAATTTGAATATTGTATTGTAAGATTTTCTTTCATAATGCTTTCTTTCCTCTCTTCATTATTAGATTATCTTAAAGTTTGAGAGAGTTCCAATCAAAGGTGGCAGCCATGGTGTTGATTCTTGGCAGGAGAATGACCAGGGAGCACTCTGGAAACGGAGACTCACCAGCTGTCAAACGCAAGGTGCTGCCATACCTTCAGTTTTCTTCATTCTCTGTTCTGAATTAATTATTTCTCAATGACGCCACAATTGTAACTCATCTCTATGCATGTCGTTTATCCTAAAGGTGTTTGAATCCAAAACGTTAGGTAGTCCGGATGTTCTGGACTTCTGCTCTGGCTCGTCGCATTTAGAGGGCATCTTGCAAGTGTTGAATGAGTTTCGTGACAGCCGGCTTTTCACTGATGTCGTCATCTGTGTACAAGGCCGTGAGTTCCCCTGTCACCGGGCTGTTCTCTCAGCCTGCTCCTCTTACTTCAGAGCCATGTTCTGCAATGACCACCGCGAGAGCCGCGAGATGCTGGTTGAGATCAACGGCATTCTGGCTGAGGCCATGGAGTCCTTCCTTAACTACGTTTACACTGGCCGCGCCAAGATCACCACAGAGAATGTCCAGTTCCTCTTTGAGACTTCAAGCCTCTTCCAAATCACTACGCTGCGCGACGCTTGTGCGAAGTTCCTCGAAGACCAGCTGGACCCCTGCAATTGCCTGGGCATCCAGCGCTTTGCGGATGCACACTCTCTGAAGCAGCTGGCCAGCCGCTGCCGCAGCTACGGCCTGGCCAACTTCTCAGAGGTCTCTCAGCATGAGGAGTTCCTTGACCTGCGTAAAGAAGAGCTGGAAGAGTACATTAGCAGTGACGAGCTGTCTGTTGGTAAGGAGGAGGTGGTGTTTGAGGCCGTCATGCGCTGGATCTACCACCTTGTGGACAGCAGGAGGCCCATGCTGAAGGCTTTGCTGCTCCATGTTCGCCTACCCCTGCTCCACCCCAACTACTTCGTGCAGACGGTGGAGGGAGACCAACTCATCCAGAATGCCCCAGAATGCTACCACCTTCTCCACGAGGCCAGGCGCTACCACGTGCTGGGAAATGAAATGATGTCACCGAGAACTTGTCCACGCAGGTAATAACAATGTAGGCCTCTCTGGTATGAAGAAGGCAATGTGGTGCTGTATTACTGATTAGGTTACATATTCACTGCTCTCATTTCAATGATGAACTAATAATCTTTAATTTTAGGAAGATGACATCCTCGGTCTTCTTCTTTTTTTTAAATCACAATATTAATCCCTCTGTGGTGGAGCAGGAACTCAGGCTGACACCGTATAGCTTGAGGGTTGTTACTTGCTAATGGACTCTGCGCCTCTGGCTGTGTTGTTATATGTGCATGTGAAAGAGTCAGGGAGTGTTTGTGTGCTAAAGAGACAAGTGTGTTATTGACAAAGCTTTTTTTTCATTAGTTTTTTTTCAAATGGAAATGATTGAGGGAGACGGGCATGTTAGTACACAGGCTTCTTTAAAACATTTAAAAAAAGATGTGAAATGTCGAGTCTTGTTGTCATACCTTTGTGTAACTCACCCTGTGGATGTGTGTGGGTATCTTATGTCTTTCACCTGTTAACCTTACACCTATTTATCAAACAGCCTCACCTTTTGATGGTTTTTTCGCGAGTTAGACATTAAAAACCTTTTTTTTCTTTTTCTTTTTTAAATAAAGACCTTGCTTTCAGTGCTTACTGAAAGGTCATGAGTGAAGCACAATAACATGCCATATGGTAGATTGCTGAAAAACAAAGCTCCACAGGCTGCTTTTGTTGTTTTGGCTGCTGAAATAGTTAAAGTAGGCACCAGATGTCAGTTATCAAGTTGTGTGACACGTATTTCAAGTGTATTGTACTTATCTGGGTATATCTGTGAACATCAGCACACCAGCAGGTGGTTGGTCTGCTTCATTTGCCCTGAGGGCCAAATAGTTATTAAAAAAACAGCAGGCGGACTTCCCCTTTCATATTTACACCAGGGCCTTTCTTCTTTTGTTGGAGAGAGGTTGCTTCAGGTACACAAGTACCTAAAGCAACCCTAAACCTTGGTTTGTATTAGACATGTTAACTAAACAGGAAAAAAATGAGATTGTACAGTGATGCATATTAGCTTCTACAAAGAAACATTAATATTATGTTAGAGCCATGGCCCCCACCCTAACCCCCACAACAGGAAATGCAGTCATTTCCAGTCATGCTTTTAACAGCATGTAAATTCAGCTAAAAGGGTTTGTTTAGTTCTACCTAGCACTGATATCTTTATTCTAAATTGAACTTTTCCTTGAACTTAAATTAAGTTTTTCCAGAGAAAATGCATCCCAATAGAACAAATTTCCATTTCCTGGAATTAGAAAACCAATAGTAGTATGCTCATTTTTGTATAGACCGACAGGCGTTGCAAGTTTAATAATTTCTTTGAAAGACCTTTGACTTTTGAAAGGTTTGTCTTATGTTTATATTCATTGTAATTTCAGCAGTGTTATTATTCCCCTTTTTTACAATTTCCATTTTTGACTGTCTGTATGGCCATCCACTTTCTCTTGTTTACAGGTCGACTGGCTACTCTGAGGTCATTGTGGTGGTGGGTGGATGTGAGCGGGTAGGGGGCTTCAACCTGCCCTACACTGAATGCTACGATCCAGTCACAGGAGAATGGAAATCACTGGCAAAACTCCCAGAGTTCACCAAGTCAGAGTATGCCGTCTGTGCCCTACGCAATGACATCCTGGTGTCAGGTGAGATCCAAATGCATTTACTAACTGTTTAGTAGCATGATGCTTTCCATGCTCTAAGTAATCACAAGCTAACCAAGTTAACATCAGAAAAGGTTTCTTTAAGGTTGCCAGATAATGTTTTGAAATGACTTGCAAAATAGGTTTAATAAGGATGGTTTACCTGTAGGTTTAACTGAAATGCTTAACACAGATGTGGCTAGTGAAATTTTAGTATAATTTAAATGACCTTACATCATAGGATTTTGAGCAAGTGTAATCAGTCATGATAAACCCTTCATGTTAGTTTGGTCATGTATTTGGCTGTCTTAAAGTCCAGATTTTATTTTACTATTTTGTGTCATTGTCAGGAAAAAATACTTAAATTAGTGCACTCTTTGTGGGAGACGATCAGGTTTAACCTGACTAGCCAGCTAATATGCCTATGAAGTGTCAAGAGTGGCTGTGTTGACTCTAAGCCCTATGTTATTTTTACTACCGGAGCCAGTTTGAGTCGAAGGAAAATATGAGAGCAACATCTGGATGCACTCTCTTAAGCTCAGTGCTGCAAGACAGCCAGCCCGGTCCAACTCTCCCTCTTCCTTTTTGGCCAAACATTAGGGTAATCTCCTTCACATTGATTTTAAAATAAATCTGAATTTGAGGTGGTGTTGCTCTTACCACCTCCTAACTCAGGCTTTTGTATTTCTGTAATTAACTGTGTCCTAAAGAGGGGACTAAGTCATTTTGGGTTAAACAGGATTAAACAGGGCAAAAGGAGACCTAGATTATTACGCCATTCATTTTAATAAATGAGATCAGGGGAGGGCTTGTAGCCAACATCTAAGAATGTGTTGTTCATGCACAAAGATTCGGCTCAAGTTTATAGGACTGACAAACACCCAGTTCTGTCATAGATATATTATCTTTTTTTATTTCCAAGGAAATGCAAGAACAGGCGTTCTAACGTGTGATTGGGGTGAAGCTGAACCTGACGTTGAACCTAAACAACTAAATAATAAAAAGACACAAAAGTGAAAAAAAGAAGGAGATAGCATACATTTGCAAGGGGTGTACAGAGTTTAGTCAATGTGCAAACTCCTCACGTGTGAGCTATCAATCTACCCTCATGCTGCCTGAAAACACACCCTTCCCCCACAGCTTTCTGCCTCAGTCGCATAGAGTTCAAAAGCAGTGCAAGTTTATATCATATCTTCAGCCTTGTTACAATTTTTTTTTGGTTCAATTTCACATGTCTGGAACATTTAATGTCACCCAGCTGTGACTGCTTTACATTTAGCTTCAACCTCAGCTTCAATCTCAGGGCCTTTTCCCCACTGGGAAATAGTTCAACACATTAGAGGGCCTCCAGTGCGCCTACAATTAGCTGCGGTTTTAAATACCATATGGCTCAGCTGGGCAAACAAACCATCATTGGTGTCTCTCCAGTGTCTGGAAGTCTTGCCACCACCGATTTAGTTTGATCAATAACTCCAAACTACATGCAGCCACTCAGATATGCATGTCTCCTGGTGAACATGTAATCACATGTACCGGCCTCATACAGTACACTGAACATAGCTGCACACTTACAGCTTGTACACTACAGTATGTAGCAGTGTGTTTCTCTATAATTTGGACACTGTCCATTGATATGTTTCTGTCAGGGTTTTTTTATGAACAAAGCCCTAAGGGAAGCAGACTGTCTGGTTCTTTGACTGTCTAACAGATTATTAGGCAGACATGCTGCGACTACCTTCCTTTGTCTCTTAGTTTTTTTCTGCACACTTTATCTAACTTCAAGTACAAAAACACTGTTGTTGATTAAGGAATCATCTGAGTATTGTAGGATTGTTGTGACAATAACTCATTCAAAACATTTCTCCATTTTTACAAAGGAATTTTAAATGGCAGTATGATTTTTAACTTTACTGTAGACACACTAATTGACAGGAACTTTATATTATCATGACTTTCTCAGTGGGGACCTGTCATACTTATTGGGTCCTAAAGAGGAAGAACATCATTTTTTGAGTCCTTTTCTGTCTTTTAGGTGGTCGTATCAACAGCAGGGATGTGTGGATGTACAACTCCCAGCTCAACCTGTGGATCAGAGTGGCTTCACTTAATAAAGGTCGCTGGAGACACAAGATGGGTGTCCTTTTGGGCAAGGTAATGAGAACATAAAGCTGATTTATAACTTGTTGCTGACTTTTTGCCCAGTCACTGTAAAATGCACTGTACAGATACTCTGGAGTAGTAAACACACACGACACATTGCATGATAAACACGATGTAGCTTTGATTAGTTAAAAAAATACAAAAGATATAATTATATTCATTTCAAGGCTGTTGTGGATATGTGAAAGCTGCCGTAAAAAAATTTGAATATCTTAATTTAACTATAATAGCATTTACAGAGGTAATTTACAGAAAGTTAAGAAGGCTTTGGAGTATTAGAAATGAATCCAGACCCTCATCTTGTCCTTGTGCTCCCCTCCCTTGGCTGCCACCTTATCATGTTGGAGGGGTTTGGGTGTCCTAATGATCCTAAGAGTTATGTTGTCCAGGGCTTCAAGCCCCTGGTAGGGTCACCCGATGCAAATAGGTCCTAAGCAAGGGATAAGACAAAGCGCAGCCCAAAGACTCCTTATGATGATTTATGCTAAATTTATGCTACAGCCCTGGCTGAAGCAGTTTGCAGACGAGTGTGAAGCGGTTGGGATGAGGATCAGTGCCTCCAAATCCGAGACCATGATCTTTGACCTGAAAAGTGTAGAGTGCCTCCTCCGGGTCAGGGGGGATGGCCTTCCCGAAGTGGAGGAGTTCAAGTACCTCAGGTTCTTGTTTGCGAATGGGGGTAAAATGGAGCGGGAGATTGACAGTCAGATCGGTGCAGAGTCGGCAGTAATGTGGGCCCTGTACCAGTCTCAGCTTAAAAGCTCTCGATTTATCGGTCGCCGCTGGAGGGACTATGTCTCCCGGCTGGCCTGGGAACGCCTTGGGATCCCCCCAGAGGACCTGGCAGGGGAGAGGGAAGTCTGGGTTTTCCTGCTTCGGCTGCTGCCCCTGCGACTCGACCCTGCATAAGCGGTGGAAAATGGATGGATGGATGGATGGATGGAAAGATAGATGGAAGCATTAGAATAATTTGTTTTAGAAAGCCGGAACTCATTTGTACCCCCTGATAAGTAGCATCTAGTTTTAGATCTCTGTTACACGTCATCGGTTCCAAAAAAATGCTTACACTGATGCTATCAGATATCTTTCTGTCACACTCCATGATGTTTTTTCATGTTGTGGTGCCAGCACATGCACGATGCAAAGGTACACAGGAGGATACCCAGTTCCCTGGAATCTAAACACTGGTTAACTCACGGCATCCTTAGCATTTAAAAGTAACTCAGCAATTGAGTATCAAACCTATGATAGTATTTTCATACCAGACCTGTCAGTACCCTATATTTTTAACCCAGTTGTTAGATTAAAAACAGAGTAGGTGAGCAGGTTTTGAAATAATTCTAAATGTAAGAGGATGAGCCATTCTTGAACCATCGCTGTTGTTGGGCTGTTGCTGTTTGCACTTGTTCTTACAGGGCAGGTGAACATGCTTGACTGAGCTCAGTGGAAATTCACTGGATTTGTTCCAGTATTTCACACTTCCAATTTAAGAACCAGCTCTGTCCTTTTGCCAATATGGTGCTCGGTGTGCCTAGACAGCAGCTCACATTTATAAGGAACATCTGAGTTTATTTTTGGGAACTTACTTTGTCACCAGTCTGTAATTTCTCTGTCACTTGAACGCAGCACCCTAAATGCTCAGCTTGTTTGCTGCAGCTAAAGCATGCGTTCATTGGCAGTCAGCTGGATGGTCATAAAGAAACTGTAAAAGTCAGTAAATAACTCATTAGTGTGTAATTTTTCTGTGACTGCAATTTGATCTTTTTATTATCTATTATATGTGATCTGTAAAGCAGGACATTTGAATAAGTTCTGTTGCGTTCTCAATTCAGATTGTATCTGGGTTTTATCACAATCTGTCACTGTCGTTAGAGGGGATGTTTCTCTCTGTTTTTTCCACAGAATTCAGTTCCCCTCTCGTAATGCTGTACCTACTAATTTCCTCATTCAGTCTGTAATTTAACCCTTTTGATGGACAGCACTGTTGCTCCATTTACAAGTTTGGAATAACAAGACTGAGAGGTGCAAACTATCCTTTCTAATGGCCACATAAGCATGTTCTGGATGTGCTGCAAAGATATTTGACTGGAATTTATGTTTCTCTGTAATTTTCACTCATTTGCATATTCAAAGAAAAATGATCATGCAACAGTATTTATGTTATGCTCATATTGCAATTGTTATTATATGATTATATCATTCATATGTAATTGGAGTGGAAATTTATATTAAGGATTTCAGTACAGATGCAGAGTTACCAAGAAATCAGCTTTTCTTATGTATATATTATATATGTTTTCCCTTTGTCAGATAATAAGGCATCAGACAGTTTATTAAAATCAGACAATTTGCACAAACACATCATTGAAGTCTTCCAGAGTGTCGCTCTGCAGTTATCATTATGTCCCACAGAGAAAGTTAGAGGAAGAAGAATGTTAAGGACATTTTCCAGCACAGTCCACAAAAACACTCCTTTCGACAAGCTTTTGTCAATAACTCAACAGTTCCATTGACAGTGGTTTAATTTGAATGTCCAAGTCCAGCTCACCTCCACTGTGCACGTAGCTGCTGAAAGGGGGTCACTCCTCATTTTAGCCTTCCTGATTAACTTTTTCCCATCTGTCATGAAGGGGCTCTCATTCCCTGGAGGTCACTACGTATCACCTCCCTGCATGTTTAGGTAGTAGTTGATCATTCAAATATATCCATAGCTTTACCCTGGACTCACAAAAGCCTTTTTGAGAGCAGACTTGGTCAGTGGTTAGCATTTGTTGTCCCAAATTGCATCCTCCACATCCAATTAGGTCAGCATTCATTATGTTTTTTTTCCTGTTTAAAGTTCATGTAAAATGAAACCGTATTGATAGACTTTAGCTTGATTATATATCCAGTGTATGTACTTTATATCATGAAGCACATTTAATGTGACCAAAGCATAAAAGAGAGAGACTGTGTTCCCTATCCCAACACACAAAATCGCCGTTCTTTAAACAGAGCTGTGTCTGGATATTGTCAGGGGACCATGAAAGGGGTTGTCTACTCAGATTTGAGAAGCATCCCGCCATTTCCCTTTGTAAGGTCTATTGTTGAAGACAATATATCTGAATGCTACATTTTCCAACAATTCTAAGATCACAAAAGAATCGGTGAGGAGATTAGGCCCAGGAAGAGACTCTGTATTGATAACATTAATTTATCCTTCTGAAACATAAGGGGTGAAACAGCCCTTTTGGGGTTAGAGTTAGCCCTTTCAACGACTAAACAACAATCAACATAATTGCAGCTTTATCCTCAACTACACTTTCTGCAATTATTTTCATTATTTATAGAATCAAACAAGTATTGCTTGATATCAACTATTAACTATGTCTATAAAGAGTTTGGGTACGTGATCCCAGTCAGGTTCTGTAGATTACAGGGGGAGAAAAGTGTGCTTAGATTGTTCATCGTTATCTATGAGAAAGATGAATGCTGACAGATGGAGACAACTTTGGTGTAGAAACAGCACTTGCTATGAGAATAAGAGTAAAGATCCCCAACTTTCAAAGTGGCAAGCATTAGTGCTGTCCACCAGTACTAGTGTGATAAATACAAATATTCCTATGGTTCTTTTTCTCTAGCTTTTTTCTTCCCTAAAGCTTTTTTGGATCTTTTATCTTTGTCTTCTTCCTTTTGTTGACATGTTTGCTTCCTGTTTTGCTAAAAAAACAGGAACAGCCAGACCAGCTTGTGGATGCATACCTTAACCCAGTGGCGGCCGGCCCATAGGGGGCGCTCGGGCGCCGCCCCCCCTAGATGTGGAGGGGGAAAGTTATAATATATATATATTTTTAAAGTATTATCAGTGTCAGTTTTACTTGATAGTATGTGGCTACATGTAATATGAATTGTTAAAACAACACTTCCACCAATTGACTCTCATTCAACAAGTGCATTTCCACCAACAGAACGTATCGTTTCTCTTCTGGGGCGCTAGCCCCAAGCGCCCCAGAAGTGCAGCAAAATAACCAATTGAAAAATGTTGCTAGGGTAAATGAATAAATATTTGGCCAATCAGCATCGCCGAAATTATTGGCTTTGGGGCGCCTGGAGCTGGCGCCCCAAAGCCATAGACGTATAGCTAGTGGTCAGTCAGGCAGTGACGTAGAGATGACCGCGACGACGACAGTTGAAGAGCAGCTTTTACATTATTCAGTGAGATATTTACTGAGATCTTCACCCTTTCGTGAGAAAGACAATGGTGGAAAAATTAAATGTAAAGGAGCTGGGACCTGACAAGTCCGAAATAAATTTAACGCAGCGAACCAATGAAAAAGCTAAGTCCTACAGTCGGCCTTTAACAGGAGCTGGTTCCAGCGTAAGTCCTGGCTGACTGCTGGTGGGACGGCCAATGCACTTTTATGTTTTTCCCGCATCCTTTTTAAAAGTGACCGGAGTGATTTGACGTCACTGTCTGGACAGACAGACTTAGAACACATATCTGAACAACTAAGTAACATGAAATATCACGAGTTTATATGGAAAACTGTGTAAAGCTAACTGTGTTAAGCTAACCACCTGTGTGTTTACTTTGTGTGTTTGGTGACAAATAGTAAAATTGAGTGTTGTATTTCATACTTTTCTTTTCCAAAATAATACCTAATATAGCTTCAAATGGTTAACTGTATATGTAAACTGCTGATTCTGATAAGGGAATAAATCATCATTGTAGAATTGTACTAATTTTACGACTTTTAATTTGAATGCATGTACTGGGTTTGGCAGGGAAATCTATTGTAACACCAGCCCCACCAAGATTTTTTTTCACCAGCCGCCACTGCCTTAACCTATCATGCTGCTCTTTGTATTCTTGCCATGTGATCTTTTTCCAGAGAATGATGGCCACAAAGCAAAACACAAGACACTTGTGGAGCCTTTAATCAGCCCGACATGCAGGCCTATGCAGCCTCCCACCTGTTGCAACGTTTCTGTATCAAGCATAATTCCATAACACACTGCTAAACCTTGTGCTGTTGTAGCTGCAGAAAGTCATTAGAAACCTCAGAGGTTAGTCTAGAAAGCAGTGACTCAAAGTACTGTAAAGATTCTATGACATTTTTTTCAGACTTTGAAGTGTCTTTCAAGGTTAGCAGTTGGACTTCTATATTCAGAGATCCACAGTGCTGTGTACATGTGTAAGAACAATAAGGACAGGAGCTATATTGCACAGTTAACATGTCATCTATCTTCAGCTTAAATTATTCACTTGAGTGCTCATGTCAAAGCTTTTTACTGTCATGAACTAAGCTTCAATTCCTAATGTTTTACAGTAATGCCTAATGATTTGTTTTTTCTGAATGTCTGCGTTGCATATGAAAAACGCACGTAAGAAGTTTCAGGCACCCATCAGATGTTTAAAGGTGGCCATTGTCTTTTTGTGTGCCCTCAGGTTTATGCTGTCGGTGGCTATGATGGCCAGAGTCGCCTGAGTAGTGTGGAGTGCTACGACTCCTTCTCAAACCGCTGGACGGAAGTGGCTCCAATGAAAGAGGCAGTCAGCTCCCCAGCTGTGGCCAGCTGTGCCGGCAAGCTTTTCGTGATAGGAGGAGGGCCGGACGACGAAACCTGTTCAGACAAGGTGAGAAACAGATACTTGCTCGCCCACCCGATTAGGTCACTCGAGCTCTTCGGAATAGGAAGTCTAAACAGTTTATCATCTTACAATCTAAGACGTATGAGGAACCCGGAAATGTAGACACAAGCTTAGGTGACAGATAGGCACTCTGCCAGTAAGAACATGCTTATTTCTTTTCAAAGGAATCTTAAGTTCCATAGAAAGAATCTCTTCCATGGTATTGCTGGTATTTTCTTCCATGGCAAGGAGAAAAAAAAGCATTCCGATAGTCTAACAGATAACACAGAAAAACATGCCCCTTGCTGCTTGAATGGCATGTTTTGCACATTCAGTGAGACAACTGAAGGGGGTATTTTAGAATATATAAGTGGTTTAGAGAATCCTTGGACTGTATGCAAAGTACTCAGAGACAGGCCTACGTCAGCCCACAGAACTGCCCGTTAAACCACACAGCAAAATACACTCACTTCAAATTACTATCAGACTTCTTTCCAGGGAACTGGGGGGAAAAAGTAGTTGCTGTATTTCCTTTTTAACCCTCTCTTTACCTGTCCATCACAGGTTCAGTGCTATGATCCTGAGACAAACATGTGGTTACTACGGGCCAACATCCCCATTGCCAAGCGTTGTATCACAGCAGTGTCCCTCAACAACCTGATCTATGTGTGCGGCGGTCTCACCAAGTCCGTTTACTGCTACGACCCTGCCGAAGACTACTGGATGCACGTTGTTCAGACCTTTAGCAAACAGGTAATGGATGAGAAGCAGCTAATGATCAGTGATTGACTACAGCTCGCCTTCACTGCTTCACCTTGAATTTGTGTCTTTGTCGGTTTGCAGGAGAGCTGTGGAATGTCAGTGTGTAACGGGAAGATCTTCATCCTTGGTGGCCGGGAGGAAAACGGGGACGCCACAGACACCATCTTGTGTTACAACCCGGGAACAGGCATCATCACAGGAGTGGCGGCCATGCCGCGACCCATCTCTTACCATGGCTGCGTAACCATTCACCGCTACAACGACAAGTACTTTAAGCCATGACTGTAAACACACGAATGGACACAGACTTTCATATGTGAGGACACACTAAGGAACCTAAACTCTGTACACTAGCACACACGCATTTCTTTTTTATGTGACACAATACTACTTTAGTCAAAGGAACCAGGGAGCTTAAATATGTCCTTACTGCATCATGTAGTCATGTAGCAGCATTCTGTGTTGCTGTCGATACTTTCTTTTTGTTTTTACTGTAAATAACCATCTATGTAAATGCTCTTTAGATAATAATGCTCATCCTGTTTGAGTTTGGTGTATGTGCCGCATATTACAAGCGCAATGATGGGAAGAAATGCAAATATGACTGCACTACTTGAGGAAACACACGCTAACCTGTTGATTAACATAATTTAATGCATACTTTGACTGTAAGTACTTTATAGTTTAGCCTAATGGTAACCTTTGGTGACGTTGACTGACCTTACTACCTTTGTAATGGCCAAAGTAAAAAGTCAAACTTCAGAAATGTGTTTCTTTGCACAGTGGTGATTAATTGGGCTAATTATGTAATCATTTTAATGATTGGAACTGGCCTCTTATAAAAATAAATTAATGTCAACTAACAGGTTTACCAACTTCCCAACACTGTGCAAAGCTAACTTGCTCTGACATCATTGAGGAGAGAGATGAATCGATTATAGACTGCGGTGATTAGCATCAACCTAAAAATACCTTTGAAAGCAAAGATTGCTCTGGCACCTGGATATTCATACAGACCTGTTTTGTCAGACAGATGAGCAACCAAGTCAGGTTTCTATCCCTCTGCAAATATGTCCATACTTAAGCACACTTTAGTGCCCCCCCTCATTCGCATCATTTTAATCTCTCATCGATTCTTACAATGACCTGATGAAAATGTGGTGAGCAGTCAGCCAGCTGCTCTTCCACAGTAACAGTTCTCATATTTATGAATAGTAATTGTTTCACCCCTCAAGCTGATGAAAATTTAAGAGAAGAGTTAAAGAGCTAAGGCTGTAGAACATTATTGGAATACAGTCACCGTTATCTCATCTCCGTTGTTGGCACATTTCCTCCAAGGTTCCGCTTCCCTGAATCATCACCTCACAAAATCTAATATACCTTTTTCTTAATTAGAATTATATTAAATAAGTTTTGGAAAGTTTCTTTATAAAAATTGGTTTTAAGTTATATTTTTCTGTTTTGTCAGTATATTTCTGTAGTTGGATGTTGTTGTATTCTACAAAGCTTCAGTCGGTTTGATGTCTGTTTATTGGTATACCGTTGGGCTTGTGGAGGGGTTTTTTTTATGTGAGAAGCCTTTGTAGATCAAACTCAAAGACTGCTCTGAATAAGTGGTGTGTGTGTTTGTATGTGACTGTTATGACGTGGTCTGAATGCCTTGGAGCCAAGCAGGTTGAGCACAGAGCTGTAGTTAAAGATCCCCTGTTCGTCGAACCCTTTTCTGATGCTGGCACCTTCCACCTGAACATGGACATGTAACATTGTAACTCGGGGTAAACGTGTATACCTCCTGGTGCGTATGTCTGTATGTGTGTTACTGGTGTTTACAGCAAAGGTGCACACCACTGCCATACCTCACACAGTGCAGTTAAAGGTTCTTAAAGACAGCAGTTTGAGATGCTGTGGCTCACGGTCAGTAAAGTCACTTTTTAAAAATGTTTTTTACAGTAGTTGGTTTTGATAGATTAGAGAAATAGCTGTGAATATAACTAATATGTTTTCTTTTTTGTATGTAAATGCATCTTTTTAAGCTTGCATAATATTTTTGTAACTTAGAGCCCATATTGTGCACTTTGACAGAGTCCTGTTAAATGTAGAATCATGATTACAATTTCCTTGTTTCGTTATAACAGTAAATGCTCTTAGCTACTGGAGACAGAAGAAAAGGCCTGTCAGCTCCTCCTGTTGGCCGCTAGCCTGCCAACAGGACCAGGAGAGAACACTGATTGTGTGTCCTTTTTTCACAGAACAGGTGGAGGTATTTAGGGCCTAAGGCATCTGCCAGGTGCTTTTTAGACCGATTAGTTGACTACTCTGGTCTGGCCACACATGCTTCTTTCAGAAAAACATCAGGAGGACGAAATAAGAGCAAGAAAGTTGTAACACAAAAGGGCAGTGAGAAATGGGGACTCGGAGTGTGTGCGTGTCTGTGATTTTACTGATTTGCTCTCTAAGGGACATAAACTGTCCTCTTATGCTGATTATCGTTTCTTTCCCCATTATTGGCAATGTATTGACTTTCATTTATTGTGTTCTTTTGATAAGACTCTCCACAGTCTCTCTATTTGCTTTATATTTCTTTTCTTCTGGCAGTTGTGTTCAGTTGTGGGATTGTGTGTTGCTGAGATATTTTAATCAAAACATAAATGGAATGTAACAAATATAACGTGGAAAAGCAGAGAACTAAAGGTTAAAACAGTTACATGAATGTAGATATCATTCAAAGTGGATATGATTATGTCCCAAAGGTCATTTTAATCCCATAATGTCATATTCATCATATTTGATACATACAGTTTCTGAAATGTTTAGCATCTGAGACATTTTGCATCATTTAATGGTAAAAACTTTGCTCAAAACCCTGTTGTACACAATCAGATATACTTTATAACAGTGGGCAAAAGTCTACAAGACTATAATTTTGACTTATTGTACGGTAATAAATGATGAATATTCAAAAATGATTTATTTTTTCATATTGTGTTAAAGGGCCAAATAGAGACTTCAAACCAAAAAAAGATCTCTATTTTTTTGTGGATCAGGCTTTATAGGGTTAAAGAGAAGAAAGATAGAATCTTTAACCTGTTAACTGCCGTTCTGTTTGCCTTAAAAAAGAGAAAATAAGAAGAAATTTGCAAATAAAGTAGGCCCTTTTCATATAAATCTATATTGTGTGTATGGTGTATTTGTTTAATATCTCTTTCCCCTTCAATGCTCTTTGTTAATCTATGCAAAAATCTTTGGATTTATGGAAAACTGCAGTATGTTGAAATGTAATGAATGACTTTTGTATGAGGAAAATCAATAAAGTTTTTCTTTCTGTATCAGTGTTCAGCTGTCAACAATGGTTTAAGGATGCAATCAGAAAAAGAACGAAGACACCACATCTGAGCTGTAATACATTCAAAAGAAGATGGCCAACATTCTCAGATTTGAGGCATTTATTGCAAGATGTGTTGCTTTTAACTGTTAATGGTTCAGTTCTTTCTTGCGCCAAATTTCAATATAAAACTCCAGATGTAAATTAAAATGAATTAGAAGACAGATAAAAAGCAGCCGTTGTGGTTCATACAATAGATAAAACTGACTCATCTAAAGTACTGGTACAGTAGATATGTCTCATCAGATGTACTATAGCAATGACAAACAATAAAGAATTTATGTGCGCAAACTTACTGAACCCACATCAGATGTACTGTAACTTGCAAGATGAAATTCCACAGATTCAATACCCACTCATTATCTATACCGCTTATTCCCAGTGGAGTTGTGGGGGGCCTGGAGCCTTTCCCACAGATTCATTAGATAACCAAAAAGTACTTTGCACTCTGTGGCATCTGTCTTCATGTCATCTTATGTTTTCAGTTCATTAAAGGATCAATCAATCAACTTGGTGAGGTTTCAATGAGCCATTGTGTTGGGCAAATGCAACAGCACAAAACCAAATAATCTATTTCAAGCAAGATTGAGCAACTCAAGCAACAATAAACACAAGGCGTTGTTGGTGTCTTCTGTGATTCGCATGCTACGCTACATATCATTGTTCCATTTAATCAAAACAGCTTTCATCTGACAGACAGAAACCAACGTTTTATGGAAAGATTCACCATGTGTCTGCTGTAATGAATGCCCTTAAAATTCTTAAACCATGAAAAAAACAAAAACAAGGAAGTGATGTCTTAGAAGAAAATGAAGATTCCAACCCCTAAGGCTTACCTGACTTCCACGGAATAAAGACTAAAGAACTGGAAATGACTCAGTGGTGAGGCACATGGAGCAGATCCCATTACAGATAATCTAAAATGTGCTCATCAGAGACTCAGTGCACTTACCTTTTATTGGCTTCAGTGAATTCTGAGATGTGTCAACACCATTAAGCTTGAAAGGTAAATACAATAAATTCTAATCTGAAACAAATACAGTACATACTATGTTGCACTGAAAGACACATGTTTTGTGTCATGATTTATACACCTGGTAGAGATGTTTTGGAAGCATTCATTCCACTGAGAGATCATTATTAACTGCATACTTATAGAAAACGGGTATTATTACTCTAGCCTGTCTCTGTACTATAACTTCTCATTATGAAAATCCATCCATGTTAAATGTTGCTGTCTAATTTGCAGAAGAATAACTTATAAAAGTAGTTTATGCAGCTGAAATGACTAGAAGGGCCTCCTCCTTAAAGCATATTCAGATCTGTTATTTACCTCTGAGTTCAATAATAAAGTCTCATGATAATAACCATAGATCTATAATCAATTTGTTCAGTAATTGTCTAAAGGATTCCTACCTATGGAGTTCTTGTGTTTTTTGTTATTTGGCCACATTTGAGTGAAGTGTTTCCATTTACTAAAATTACGAAATCTTTTAGATACAATAGCTATCTACTAAAACTTTCGTTTCTAAAAACCGTTTCTCTGGCTGCTTGCGTTAATAATTGTCCTAACATTTCTGACGCCGACATCCCTTCTATTTCCCGTTTAAACATATAACATATGTTATAAACATATGAATTCAATCTGGCTTAGTTTCCCAAAAGGATACAATCTCTTTTGTGCGACAGCGAGACCAAGCGGCCGTTCGGCTGAACCGTCACCGCGAGGCTTACTGGCCACTATTTAGTTAGCCTGTATGACCAGCTTGAGAATTAGCATTCTCTAAAACACAAGAGCTGGACAAATACAGAATATGCTCAAAGTGAGTTAAACATTTATGTTTCAAGGAGGCGTTGTCCCACAGCAGAGGGTGCTTCAGAAAGTCTGCCTTTCCCTTATTCTCAGTCGTGTCTGCAAAGGTGTGCTGATGTTAGCCGAGTTAGCAAACAAGGCTAACGCTAGCTAACGTGACAGAGCTGCCGGCTGAGCGAACGACAGCCTCGGACTGACCCAGAACAGCGTTGGTGCGGTACAGTACAATCACCTTTAATACGTATTGTTTACATCAGCTGCTGTGTAAAATAAAATGACTAAAAATAAACCCCCACTGTTCTTTGAGAAAGACTGCTTTGCTACCTTTGCTAGCTCGTCGGTGCTAAAGTTAGCTTCGTGCATTACAGCTGACGGTGGCTCACAACTTCTATGCTACACAGCTAACTCAGCCAGCCTGGAAGAGGCAGGCTAACGTTAACAGTATGTAGAAAACATTTATGTTTTCTTTTTCTTTCTTTATTTCTTTCCTTCTTTTTTCAGGTAACCATGTCAGGAATTAAAAGAAAAATAGAAGACAATGACCCAGACTATGAAAACATTTCACTGGTTCAAAATAACAAGAGAAACAAGACGGCTGAACGCAATGGTAAGTTATTACGGTGCCCCGCACCTGAGTGGAATCTGCTCTTCAGTGTTTTGGTTCAAACTTAAAGGTGACAATGATCTTTTATGAACGCTTCCTGTCTTTTGACATTTCGTCAGCTCGCGAGGCAGCGATACAGAAGATTGAAACCATAATCAGGGAGCAGTTTTCTCTGGAAATGAAGAACAAGGAGCATGAAATAGATGTGATAAGTCAGGTATCTGGAGAACATAACATACAGGTTTTATGCAACGTGACACTCATTTATTTTTCATTTTTGTATGTTTATTATAAGACAAGTTGTATATATGAACTGTTTTTTTTTTTCATTGCAGCGTTTAAATGAAGCCAGAAGGATGATGGACAAACTGCGGGCATGCATAGTGGCCAATTACTATGCCAACGCTGGACTGACAAAGCTTCCTGAAGTATGATGCCACATCAGAGGACACAGGCGGCTAAAAAAAACAAACAAATCTGATGATGCTGCTGCAGCAGATAACATTTTCTCTATGTCGCAGCATGCCTCCAAGAGTGACCCTGCGGTTTTGAACCATCCCACCATCCGCCGGTTCCTGGAGTCTCCCTCTCGTTCCTCATCCCCTCTCAACCAGGGCTCTGAGACTATGTCTGTGGTCCACTCAGAGTCCGAGTCCCTGTCGCAGCAAGGAGAGGGCGGCGAGAGGAACGGGGAGGGAGCCTGGAGAGAGGACGGCTGCAGGCCGGAACGCAGACCCGGACGCAACACGGGCAAAGTGAGCTCGCTTGGATCGGATGTCAGGGTTGACCAATTAGCGCCACCTCTTTTATACCCCTTCAAGCCTGGGATGCTGTCATTTGTTTGTCGCAGGACACCTTTGGCGTGCCATCGTGCACGGGGGCTGAGAAGAGGGTGACCTACCACACAACTGGAGACGAAGCTTCGAGACTCTACGCAAAGAAGACAATTGTTGTGGGGAACGTGTCCAAGTACGCAACCAAACAAAACATAGATTTAAAACTAATCACATGCAACCACACCTTTCAGTCATTAGACACACAAACACCGAGTCTGACTCTGCTTGCCACCTGTCACCACCTGCCTCTCTGTTTGTTGTTGTTCTGTGTCTTGTGCGGACGCTTTCTCCCTTTTTTTTTCTTCTTTCCATGGGGTTGTGTACTTGCTGACTCTGTCAGTGTTTTTTTTTTTTTTGGGTGGGGGGGGGTTGTTAGTATGTTTTGTTTAACTTTTTATTTCATTATTTTATTATTTTTTTCACTAGTTGCTGGTGTATGGTGTTGTATTTTAAAGCAAAACATGACTGTGCCAGTTACGAAAGCACAGTTCTGGGGTGCCATATTTCGGCCTCAGGCACAGGAATGTATACTGATCCCTTGAACCGCTTCCTTGCTGTTAAACTTGCCTGACAGAGCTAAACTTTCTGAAGTGTAAAACTCTTGGCTCACACATACACACAAAAAGTGCACTGTAAAATAGAGCGCTAAGGATTCAGTTTTTTTGTTTTTCATACTGTTGAGCTGCTCTTGTGCAAGAGCTTCCCTGTCATGAGTTCAATACAGTTTTGCTTGGAGCTAAGTCTCGAAAAGGGTTGAAAATACCTTTTTGGAGGAGTTATTTTTCGCTTTGGCCAGTAACCGAAGGAACAGACAGTTTCCTCATAAACCACTTGATTCGGTATGAGATGAAGGGCACATTTATATTTTGAGACTTTATTGATAACACTTTGGTATATTGTGCTCATTACATTAATCAGAGGGCCAAATGAGGCTGTAATTCGTCACTTGTCACAGATATATTGGAGAAGGCTTTAGACGGTTCCAATGAAAAGTTCTTTGTTTTTACTGATTCATTTGTTTTGAAGTGTTTTTACATTCTCAGCGTCTGACACCGTTACCCACAAACCCCTATTCGTCTCTGCTCTCCATTCAGAGGTTGAGAAAAATAAAACCTCTGCTCCAGTCGTCCCCTCCCCCCCTTTCACCTGTACTTGTTTTGCTCTGTGCAAACCAATAAGCCCTCCTCCTCCCATAACCGCCTTAAACCACCAATCGTTTTATTGCTGTGTTACATATGTTTCTTATAATTCATGTAAGCGGCATTGTCACTGCCTCTGGCTGTTTTTTTTCTCTCTCTCTTGCTTGCAGGTACATTCCCCCCGACAAACGGGAAGAGAACGATCAGTCAACGCATAAGTGGATGGTGTATGTCAGGGGTTCAAGGAGAGAACCGAGCATCGACCACTTTGTGAAGAAAGTCTGGTTCTTTCTGCATCCCAGCTACAAGCCTAACGATCTAGTTGAAGTCAGGTTCGTACCTGTATGGTTTCCTGCCTACTTAAGGCAGAAGGTGGAAACCTTTCTTAAAAAAATCAGCTCATTGTTAAGGCAGCAGACGATGGCAAAAGGTTAGATTTTACATATCACTTCTCTGGTGGTGTTGGACCCTCAGAGCTCTTCTCAATCGCAAGCCATTAATGATAAAGCCATTAACAAACACACTTGCACAACACTTTTGACCAAGCGTTGCTGTTCTGAGTCAGTAGCTTGCCCCGCCTCTTCTCCTGTCACAACACTTGCTAAACTGAAGGTTTATATAGCTCCTAATGCATTCTATGTACTGTATTGAGCTATAGGAGCTATATATCGAAGCAAGCCAGCCAATCTAGATTAGGTTCGCTGCTCCACATCCGCTGATTGATGAGTTCAAGTCACCCACTAAGTGTCAAATGAGTTTGTTGACTTGGTACTGAGCAGAGGGTTGGTTGAGTAATAAACAGCGCCCCCTTGTGTCTTCTTGGTGATGCCACTCAACCACCTCGCCTTATTTTCAAATACTCCACGCGTGCTGATCGCTCCAGCAAAAACTAAGGAGCAACACCTCCTCTCGCAGCCTGTCCAAACAGATCCGATTTCACTCAAAGCACAGTGAGTGAGACTCGGAGGCAAAAAAACCCCAACCTGCCTGATCGTGCGCGCCCCGCTCACACGTGCAGGCCCTGCCTTCGCCCAGAGCACAGAGGTGTTTTGATCATTGCAGAATCATCCACCAGTAATGCAGCTTTTGTAGTTCTGAAATCTGTGGTAAAAATGTTTAAGCTCTTAAAAGAGGCAGATGATTTAACTTAGCCCATGGCTTTTGCATAAATTATCTGTTTGATCAGTCAGCACTCCTCCTGAGTTTTATCCCCAAGGCAGTGTGAACTGGCAACATGCTCACGTTGCTGGTGGAGCAGCACATAAGCTCCGCCCGACCGATTCAAATCTTCATTCCCGATGAACCCTACACAAGCCTGATGCCCTCTGCTGACTACTAATGCACCCTTAATGCAGATGAGAGTATGGATATACGTAGGAAACATGAGTACATTACTCAAGGGGCTACCATGAAAAGACATAAATGATCCAAGCTCATACATATATCTTGAAATATGCTAGCAGGTCTCGGTTAAAATAAACTTCAAAAGCGGAAAGCAATGAGGCCTTCAAGTTATTGATTTTATTTATTTTTTTTCTCCTTCTTTTTCCATTAATGCATAAGTACTAAATCCTATGTGCATAACTATCGTGATGAGGTTGTTTTTGCATTTTGATTGTGTCTGTCCTCAGCGAGCATCCCTTTCATTTGACACGTCGTGGCTGGGGGGAGTTCCCTGTGAGGATCCAGATCCACTTTAAAGACCCTCGCAACAAACGTATTGACATCATCCACCAGCTAAAGGTCAGATGTCTCTCCTCCTCTGACAGACGCGCTGTATTTTTCCATATGAACTTTTTAACTCTGCCTCAGAGAAATCTGATTGGTGCTTTCACCCCCCCTTTTTTCTTCTGCTACAAAGAAACACACGTGCCCATGAGGGTTGACTGTCCAGAATTTGTGAAGGGCAGGACTAAAAAAAGATTTTGTGGCATAGTTTCTTTCTTTTTTTTGTAAGCAACAGTCCTGTAGCATTATTAATATTTAGCATTTAGTTAGTTTGGTGTATGCTCTGCCATCTATATCTGTATGCTTTTCTTGTTTTGTGGACAAATGAAATGTTGGTGACTCATTAATCCAGTTTAACATCTCCATTCTCGCAGCTGGACAGAACATACACAGGGCTGCAGACACTGGGCGCAGAAACTGTGAGTCTTCCGTGTGCATTTTGTTTTCCTACCCTTACCTTTCTCCTCAGAGTTTTCGCCTGATGGCTGAATTTGTTCCAGGTTGTGGACGTTGAGCTCCATAGGGACTCTCTGGGGGAAAGCTATATCCCTCAGCCCTCTTCCTCCAAGGTGACGCACAGAGCAGCTAGTCCTACGTTGGTCTCCTCCCTGACCTATAGACGCTCTAGTTCTCCCGTTTCAGATGACTGCAGCGTCGATAAAGGTAAACTAAATGAAATAATTCCTATTTAAATATAAGCATTGGAAGAAACCTTTTTGTACATTTAGGAAACTAGGATAGAGCCACTTCCTTGTCTGTATATTGAACTGTGTACAGAATTTATTATAAACTTAGAAAAGTGTAATTTCCTGTTTTATTACACACGTCTAATCCTTTTTCTCTCTTGAATGGACATTCTTAACTTCAAAGGTTGAAATGGATACATAAAATTATGACTAACTTTGTAACAGTGTTTAAACGCAGTCATGTCTCTCCAGGTTTCATCAAAGCAGAGATGGGAAGGCCTGCTCACAGTTTAGCTCTCACTGCTGGCGAACGCACTCCAACTCGACCCAAAGCTGACGACAGGGTTACCCTGGGTTCCCATGGCAACTCTGCCTTCCAGCCCATCACAGCAAGCTGTAAAATAGTCCCTCAAGGACAGCCCCCCAGTCCTGCCGAGTCTCCGGGAAAATCATTCCAGCCGATCACCATGAGCTGTAAAATAGTTTCTGGTAGGTGGCTCCACCCAGACGGACTCTTCATTTCACTCTGATTCTGAGGGAGTATTCATCCCCCCGCAATCTCATGATATTTAAAGAAATTCTATTTTTTTTCCCCCTCAGAGATCTTAAATCAATTTTAAGTGGCAGAACTCCTTTAAACTGTTCTTGTAAATAATCCACGTAATGCCGACAAAACACTCTCACACCCACTCCAACTAAAATATGATGTGCTGCTCAAAACTGATACTATGAGCTAGCCTTCCCTGTGGGCACACTTTTCCTCTACTTGTTGGATTTTGTTTGAGGCTTCTATTTTGTATATTTGCAGAAGAGATATTAAATATTTTTTCTTTGAAAATCTAAGAGAGATTTTGTTTAGGTTCGCAGAAGATAAGTAGCTGGAAGTCGTTTAGATATCAAGCAGCCAAATAGAAATAATACACATTCCTAAAGTCTGTGCTTAAACTGTACATCTGACATTATCACATAAATATAGACCACCAAAGAGACTTATTCATTTGATAACTGTTTTTTGTCTTTCTCACCTCCAGGATCACCCATCTCCACCCCAAGTCACTCCCCGCTTCCCCGCACACCTACAACCTCCACCCCTGTCCAAAGCAAGCAAAGCTCTTCTTCTGCACTCAACAATCCTTACATTATAGTGGATAAACCTGGACAGGTGATCGGCATGGCTTCCTCATCCGCTGCCTCCACAGGTACTTATCTCCTCTGTGTCAGCGGCTGCTTCACATTTTAGGTGGGCCTGTGACCTAATGGAGCATCACAGTCACAAAAAACATGAACGGCTTTAAAGAATACCATCTGACACTGGGTTCTACGTCCTACACTTTTTTGTACTCATTTATTCTCTTCTTTCATCCCCTTCTACTTTCTTATCAAACGTTCTGTGTCCCTCTATGTTCTTTCCCCCCTCTTATTCTCTCTGCTTACCTGGCTTTGCACTGTTGAACTGCACTGTGAGCAGTACTCTCATCCAGCAAAGTTGCTGGATGAGGTTACCATGGCAACTGAGTTGAAGCATTTCCTGGTCAGATGAGGAGAGTGTAGGATGCTAGTTCATACACACACACACACACACACACACACACGGTTTAGCATGTACACTTGTGGATTTTTTTCTCTCCTTTTTTTCCAAAATATCGTTTCAAATTGTCTGCAGAGACGACGGTTCACTGCCAGGTGAAGCTAATCCGTACCTGTGTGCGTCACCGCATCATGAAGCAGAGCCTTTCTACATCCATAATAGTTGTATTCAGTTCCCAGCAGCTGAGGAGTCTGCTTGTATTACACTGTGGAGTTCTTGCCCCCACATTGCTCTCCTACGCCCACCAAGCCACTCCTACGCTTCTTCCACAAGTGCGAAGCTCAAACCCGATCTATCAGAAGGCTCGGAGTGCTTTTAAATGTCTCATCACATATAGGTTGGTGTGGGTGTTGTGGCTGATTCACCAAACCTGGGACATTTTCTTTTCCTCTTTACTGCAGTAGGTAACCAGTGTGCATATAAATGTCGACTCCGGCACCCACACCGAGTCGCTCTGGCCAACAAAACGAAACCATCACACCTTTGACCTGTATCGCTGTCATGTCTCCTGAAAAGTTGTGAAAGACAGTTTTTCCCCCCCATCTGATTCCAGACACGTGTTTTGTGTGTGACTCATTTAACAGGAAGCCACCCAGCCAAACAGGCTCAGGGCGCTCGGTCTCCAGCACCTAAAGTTCACAGCGGCACCTTTCTCTCCTCGGGGGTGAAGGTGAGTGGGCACATGCTTCTATCTTTTGCTCTCAAACTTGGACTCTTATGAGTTGATGCATCTCATTTTACTGACCTGTGGCGACTGGAGCCGGTCCCTGTCGTGTCAGTGTCTTTAACAAAGCAGCTGGGTCTTAATAGTAGGCCAGAGTGCTATCTTCAGCAAATGTGAATGCCTTGGCAGCCATTTAAATAGGACATGTTTCTGAAGACGGGGACAGCTTTACAGAGAAACGTCTACAGTTCACTCTGAATGTCTTGCGGTAATGTGATCCCCACTCCTCAATGCTGGTTGTCTTTTTGCTTACCATAAAGAAGTAAATAGTTTCATCCCTCCGCAAAAAGATTTGTTACAGTCCTCCCTCTGACTTGGATTCTGCTCTATAAAGTCCTGGTTTTTACAGTCTGAATAAAAGCCCTTGGAGATAAATACATATGAGAAATGCAAAATCCTAAATGATGAATGAAAACGATGCAGATTTATGCCAACAACGCAATCCTCGGCTGTCTGTGACCTACTAAAAACGGATATGTCCTCATTTACATTGTCTAGCTAAAGACTACATCTCAGAAATTATATAACAGCTGCAATATCAGCAACTCTCAGAGGTTTTTCGAGGCAGCGTGGCTGTCTGGTCACAGTCGTTCGCTCCGCTCTTGTCATTCAGGTTATCATCAAGCAGGAGCCCGGGGAAGTTTCAACACAGCAGCAGCAGATGGTTTCCACGGTAACCAGCCAGCAGCAACCTGCTGCTTCGGGAGCTCATCAGTTTGCCGCAGTCAAGGGAGGTCACATGATCTCCATGTCAGCCCAGAAACAGGCAGGAGGGGCCACAGGGTCCACAACCAGCAAGGTCAGACATTCTCAGATATCCCCAGAGTCACACCGCTAATCCCCGAGATTATGGGTTGGCCACTTTAATTTTTCCATAAACTTATTTTAGCGTTCCTCTCTGTAGGTGTTGGGTATTCCCGTTGGCCCCGCACTCCAGTCCTCAGTCAAACAGGTGGCCATCAGCAGCGGACAGATTCTGGTTGCCAAGGGTAGCCCGTCAGTGTCTAAGGTGGTGGGGGGGAAGCAGGTTTTGGCCCAGGGAGTTGCAAAGGCCATTGTCAGCGGAGCCAGCAGCATCTCTGGTCAGCAGGCTGGTGTTAAGGCAGCTGGTGGCTCCGGCGGCAAGAGTGGAGGTCAGAGTTCACACCCACACAAACAGTTACAGTTTGACAGTTTTGCTAAAGCAGTGCTAATTCATTAATTGCTTAGAGAAAGTGGATGGTTGGCTTTAAAAAATATATATATATCAAAACATTTTCACTCCTAACTGAAGATACTTCAAACTATCTTTTAGCTTTGGTTAAGGAAATATATTAGTACTCTTTATTGGTTTCAATTCACTCTAATTTTCTGTACATTATTAAATTGATTTTCTTTCAGTGATGGCTACGCTTCAGCTCCCAGCCAACAATTTGGCCAATCTAGCCAATTTGCCTCCGGGTACCAAGCTCTACCTGACCACCAACAATAAGAACCCGTCTGGGAAGGGAAAGCTGCTTCTCATCCCACAAGGAGCCATTCTCCGAGCCTCCAGTGCTGGTGAGTTACTGAGGCACACGATGAGTCACCGTCCATTTCCTTACCTTTTTTTTTGTATAGTAATTAGACATTATAACATTTATGCCAACTTATATAAATGTGAGGTAAAGAGTTGAAGGATTGTTTGTTTAACTGAGGAATGATGTTCATACGACTGTCTGCAATTTAGGTCAGCAGTCCCAGAGCAGCTCGTCAGCAGGGGGAGGCAGCTCTCAGAACTCCTCTTCATCCTCTTCCTCTTCAAGCAGCCTGCCTTCCAATCTCTCCTACACATCCTACATCCTCAAACAAACCCCACAGGTTGGTAGACAATCTGTTTTTTCTGTACAGTAAACTGAGCATATTTATTTTGGTTATGCTTTAGGTTCTAGGTTCACAGATGTTCTTGAGGTAGGTTGGGAATTTTAATTTGACTGTCGAGTATGCCTGTTATCTTTCTCTGCTGAACTTTGAATGTTAGGAGTCTGTCTTTGCTTTTCAAATCTCACAAATGTTTTAGGATGGAAATTAAGTTTGGTGAGGTTTGGCTCCATTTTCTAACAACAGTGTTATGTGAAAGTACCTCTTGCTCTGTTCACAAAATGATACAGTGTTCACAATCCAAATTAAGACCTAAAGTATGATTTGACCGAAACGTCTAATTGTATTTTTGATACTATTTTACAACGCATCTTATAAAGCGTCTTACTTCAAACAATCTGGCTTATACTTTGTTGGAACCGTATTCTCTTTGATCACAAAACCCAGTAAGATGTTGTATTGAAAGAGTTTCCTTCATTCTTAAGATTTTCAGTGGGCCAAAAGTCCAGGCTCTGTGCTAGAAATGGTCTCTCATGTTGCCCAAAGCAGTTAGAGCCAGACGGACCCTGATGGTGTTGACGACGTCTGTCCCTGCTGTTAGGAGAGAAACACAGCTGTTTAAATGAGGAATTCAGGAATTTAAAAGGAATACAACAGTCCTATTAAAAGTATTTGACAGTTTTCGTTTGATTAATTTCTCTCTTCTTTTGTGATATCTATTTTTCCCGTCCAGGGTACATTTCTGGTTGGCCAGCCGGCACAGGGATCAGGAAAGCAGGCGGGTTCCAGTGCAGCAGGTCATTCAGCATCATCTTCAGTTTCCGCCACTCAGCAGGCAATCCGGGTCACTGCTGGGCAGAAGGCGGCCATCGTGGCCCAGGTGAGTTCCTGGAGCTTTTCAGAAGTCATTACTCAGCTCTAATCTTTGGTACTAATCGATGGACCAAAGCAATTTGATAAAGCACGACTTAACCATCTAATTTGGTGTCTGCAAGAACGTTTGTTTAAAATGTTTCTTTCTTTTTTTTTCTTTTTTGAAGACAGATCTTTCATTTCTCACCTCAATGTTCACCTGAAAAATGTTCAATCGAGATGGGTTGTAAATTCAATTTAACAATATGTTTTTAAATCTACACTCTTTGTTACTAAGACTTGTTCAGAGGGTAGATGTTGATGTTTCTATCAGTTTTTACTGGTAAAGTGTGACTTGATCAATGACTGACAGGATGGTGGATTTGTATATTTTAGTCATCATGTGCGTAACTGATCCTTGATGATGAATCCCAGGTGGTGGGCAGCTCACAGGGGGCTCAGCTGAAGCTGTCTGATGGCTCCGTTAAGACAGTGACGGCAGCAGGATCCGGCCACATGTCGAAGCCGGGTACCACCACACTGAGGATGACAGGTGGAGTCATCACTGCGGCTAGCTCCACCCCTGTTGGTATCACAGCAGCAGCCGGTCAACAGCAGGCAAGTTTCACTGTCCGCTTTTCTCTCTTTTTTTTTTTAAAGGCAACATTTTTTTAACTTCTTTTTAAAAAGATCTTTGAACCAAACATTCTGAAGTCTTACTCAGATGAACTAACTTTACACAGACTGACTTTTTTCTTTTTAAATGAATATTTCATGTAAAATTATACATTCCAGCTTCCAAGACCTTACCCTGAAAGCTTTCATTATAAATGTACAGCTTCTATAGGTCGACTTGGACCATATTTCCTCTAATGGTGCAAATCTTCCCTTAAACCTTAAATATTAAAGTCTTTCAGACTTCATCTTAAGCAATTATGACCCTCATTCATCTCCTCTGGTTATATACTGTTAAACACTGGATATCAGATTTATTATTTTCATAAGGAGAAGCTAGATACTTCATCCAGTACAGTGGTAAATTACATTGCAGCTTGCTTATTGATTTAATTCCTTGAACTTTGTGGGTTTTTTCATGGGACTATGGTGAAACACTGTCTGTTGATGGTTGACAGATGTGTTTGAAGTGTTCAAAAGCGCAGCATTCATTTGAAAGATGTGCGCCTGTGTTCATGCAGGCTTCTGCTGCCGAGGGTGGGAAGTCCGCCCCCCAGCACCCCTCACTTCTGGTGGCAGCCAACCAAGCCGCAGTAATCAGCGCTGCCAAGAACGCCAGTGCCGCCAGCGGCGGCCTCTCGAAGACGGCCGCGGCCTCCCTAGCCAAAGGAGCCGGGAGCTCCTCTGCCTCCGCGACTAAGAGCACAGCAGGTCCAGCCGGAGCCGCCGTGACGGTGGCAAAAGCAATGGCCAACATGCCCGTGATCAGCACGTCCAAAGCAGCGGGGGCGGGCTCAGCGGCAGGTGTGCCTAAGACTGCCGGCACCTCCTTAGTTTCTGCGGCCTCAGTGGTCAGCGGGGGGGCAGGTGGAGGAGGGAAGACAGGTGCTGCGTTATCAGGTAGGCAAGAAGCAAAAAGCTCTCCCCGCATTCATCGGGGGTCTGCGCACGCAGGACGCACCATCACATGTTCAGCCTCCAAACGGAACGCGTTATGTTTCACTCAGGTATGCTGAAGATCCACTCCGGGGGCGCCAGCTCCCAGCAGACGGTGCTCACTATCCCTGCCAACCAGCTCAAGCAGCTGGGGGTTGGCACTGGCTCTGGCGGGCTGCAAACCATATTCATGCCAGTTGGGAAAGGTAAGACGTCATATATGTACCAAGAGATCGTGAAATTGTTACGGAGCAATTAAAAAAACAGCTGTAGATTTATGCCGATGGATTTGTAACCTTATCACATCTTTTACCCTCATAATTTTTTTCTTTTTTTCTTTCTTATTTTTCAAATGACTATTTAAGGCAGATACTTTTGTTTGGCCCATTCATCCCCTTTCATTTTTCATCGAATTGTAAAACCAGCTCATGACCATTGCTTCATCAGAGCATGTTTTCTCTGTGTGTAGTCGTGTCTAAGGGCCCAGTCTCCACTGTTCCCTCTTCCCCCTCCTCTTCCACAACCCCTGGGGCATCCGGAGCTGGAGCCTCCCCAAATCCTACCAGCCAGGTCTCCCCCTCCCTTGCCCTGCCTCTGGCACAAGGTGAGAGGGGTCCATCCTCATTCCAACTCTCTCCTATTCGTTTATTTTGTTTCCATCCTCCCTTTGAGTTTGTGTCTACATGAGGTATAAACAAAGAAGTATTTTGCAACATTTTAGATTCTGATTGATATTTTATTCAATGGAAATTCTAAAGAATCACAATACTTGCATTATTTTCACTTTTAAGAATGTTCAGATGATAATATTCTTTTTTTAGTTGAATAAGAAAGCTAGAAACCATCTGGTACTTTAATGCTTGCTTCTGAAGGCGATTTGGAGAGTGATGAAGTTAGACATCGTCCCCAGTCAAAATCCATCTTTCCACTTTCATCTCATAATTTTCCATCCCAGTTGAGTGTCTAAAACATGCTGCCAGTAACAGTTCGTCTCGACTGTCTCCCGCTGCTGCCACAGTGAAAACAGAGCCAGGTGCCAGTAGAGCGATCTCAGCCAGTCCATCTCCCTCAGTGACCGGTCCAGCACCCGCCCCTGTCCACGCCTCCTCCTCCTCCACAGCAGCCACCGTCAAGCAAGAACAAGGAGCAGATACCTCCGCACATGACCTCATCAAGTAAGCGAAAGGCAGAGCTTTGAGGCCACGGCCACTTTTGTGATTATTTGTTTACAAGAAAATTTTTCATTCAAACTTGCACCAGTAGAACCAGACTTATAAAGAGCTTTTTATTTTTTTTGTTCGAACTAAAGAAGAGTTGCTCTCAGTTTAGTGAATTTATTCCAGGACTGCGCATATGTGAGAGGTTTTGTAAGAGTGCTTTCCCTCCCAGTTGCTACTTGGTTGGATGTTTTCCACACAGTAACAAGCGTAACTGCTTTCCCCTCAGCACTGAGCACATAGAGACCATGATGCAGCTGCTGACAGCTGTCGTGAAGAAGTTTCCTCTCATTGTGCCCGATAAAAGTAAGACTACCATTCACCTGAGATGTACAGGAACTGCCTGATGAATGTGAAAGTCTCTGCACGGGGTTTTGGCAACCTGCTTGAATTGCTTCTTTCTGTCTGTTTAAGCCGAAGACTCCCATCCGTTTTGTGCCTCTTCCACTGAGCAGTATTATTCTTGGAATATTGGCAAGCGCAGAGCTTCAGAGGTAACCTTTTCTCCCCTTTTGTGAGCTTATCTAACTAAGAACTCATATTTGATCACGCTAAATCTTTAGTTATTGTGAATTCACAGATAATAGGACAGCAAAGCTGAGCCTTTGTCCAGACTTTTTCTTGTTATTATGCTTCCTCATTGGCCTCTTGTTGCAGTGCTAATAGCAGAGCTTTTTCGGTTTAAAAACAATTCAGTCTCACCTGAGAGGAGCCCTGTATTATGAGGATAGTCTTTCCAGGTTCCAGGATGAGGACATGTTCATCAGTGATAATAAGCACAGTGTGCAGTTTTCTTGTCTGTGTAATCTGCCTTGAGCTGTGTCCTGACTGCTGAGCTTTCTGCTTGCTTCACGACTTTCCATCAGGACAGATATGTATCTCTGCCTGGTCATCTCTTTCTAACGGTCTCATCAGGCCCTCACACAGGTCACTCCCTGTCTGTTCCTTTTTTCTTAGGCTGTAACATAAATTCAGACAAGCACGCGTGGGTATTTATATCCTCACGGTACTGATTTAGTTTGAGGGCAGGGAGCTCGAAGCATGTTTCTGTACAGTCTGAGCTCACTTGAGGAAAGTCTGTATAGGGTAGGACAAAATGCCCATTTTCCTATACCAGATTAGGCTTATTTTTATCAGTACTAAAAAAAAAGCTTGAGGTAATCCCATTCTGCAAATTCAGTCTTTTTAAAAATAGTTCTGCTGAACAGATTTTTGTATGTGTCTGAAGCTTCAGCGAGCGGTGGCAGTGAAACGGGTTGTTCAGGACCTGCTGGATCGCTCACCCCGCCTGCAAGCCCTCACCCCCCCCAAGACCAGAGAGGTGGTCCAGTGGTGCCGGCAGAGGGGCTACACCCCCCCAGACCCAGAGCCCCAACACAAAAATGACGACGAGTCCATCGAAGACATCCTCACCCAAATAGATAACGAACCCGGTGAGTTAATTCTCCCCATTCGCCTTTTCAGAGGCCGTCTTCTGCAAAAAAAAAAGCATCTACTTGGGTTAGCGCTTCTCACCGTGGATCAATACTCCACCCTCAGTGTGTTGCGAGTATGTGTGTATACTTTTTGTGTTGTTGCGTGTGAGGCCGGCCACTTTGCGGCCTCAGGGTTTTTGTTCAGCTGCACTTCTATTCACTCAGAGTTCTCATTAATTCAGTCTTTTGTCTGTAAAAGGTGAGAGACGAGGCTGCCGTGCTCAGTGAGTCACACGCTGGTGCCAGACAGCACGAAAATCAGTTGTTTATTTATTTACTTGCCTCCTCTGTGTTGCTCAGATATCTTGACGTTTAATTGCCTGTTTCTTGAACTAATAAAACGAATCGCATTCCTCTCTTTATCTTTGGAAACACGCGTTAGTGGGTTATGCTTGGCCGCGGCTCGCCGGATGACGGGTGTGAATCTCTCCGCAGAGTGCCCGTCCACCCTGAGCAGCTGCGAGGAGCTGATGCTGCGGCTGGAGCAGATGCAAGCCCTGCTGAAGACCGAGCCGGAGGAGGCAGACGACGAGATGGTCGACATCGTCACCGCGACCCCCCCCTGTCAGAAGCTGAAGGTGAAAGAGGAGGAACCGGAAGCCGACACCGAGCCCAAATTCTTCCTGGGGCCCTGCGCGGCCTCCCAGTTTGTCAGCGAAACGGCCCAGCAGGTCAGGAGCCCCTCCGGGTCTCTGCCGACGCGCCGTCAGCAGAACGGGAGGATTTCCTTCAGCGATGTTGTGATATTACTGCGTTGCACCCTTTTCACCTTTGTGCGATGAACCCTCTGTCTCTTAGATCGGGATAACCTTTCAGCCAGTGGAGGTGGAGAAGAATGTGTTTGCCCCTGGAGTTGAAGCCATGATTCTGAAGGTGGGTCTATTTACAGGATATAATAGGCACTAGCATCAGCTTTTCATTAGGACTGACAAATACTTCAGGTTTTAAATAATGAATAATCATTGATAATGAATACGCACTCTGAATCGGGGAGTTTCTGTTTATTAGTTTCTTATTCTAGTGTCTTGGATGGCATCGTCGCTATTATCTCGATTGAACGCGTGCATTAAAATGTGCATTTAAATGTGTTTCACAGTGTTCTATAAAGCAAGTTTTCTCCTTTGATGTGGGCGGTGATGTCTCTTTGTAATGTGTCTTTGTTGCAGGCAACAGAACAGTTTGCCAGTGACATCCTGAGAGAAGCTCTGGCCGGGGCTTATGCCAAATCCCCTCCTAACAGGTCAGCTTTCCTCTGTTTTTTTTTAATTCCTTAGCATGCATCCTGCTCAGAGCTTCATTTTTTCACCTCGGTAATCACATGTAAAGATAATCCAGACCACCAGTGCATAGAAATAATCCCAATTTTTTTCAGCCTTTATATTGTATTCGACTCGTAACCATCATGTTGATTATTTAATAATATGAATAACTTGATCAAGAGATGCAAATCAACAACTACAATGTTTCATTTTGAGCCAGACCAAATAGACACCAGGATGGAAGAAATGCTCTCATCATATTTCTGTCGAACGATTTAATCTTCTGTCTCTGCCCGCAAAGTATTAAGTCGGTTTTACACTGTACACGTTTTGCTGGACAGCGAATATTAGACCACAGGGTAGGTTCAATCAGAGATCACTGTTCAGGGGAAGACCAGCGATGTCCCAGTCTAATGTGCTGCAGTGTTCTCAAATCCTAATACGGACATGTTTGGGTTTTTAAGGGCACCGAGAGAGATAACAGCCATGAACATCCACCAGGCGGTCAGTAGCATCCCCACCTGTGACTTCCTCACCAACGCACACATGGGCTACCTGATAAAGGACAACTGAGGGCAGCGTGACACCGAATGGTACCCGACGGGGTTCGGAGGGACGGGAAGGTCTGCACGGGAAGCGGCGGCCCTATCGTGCTACTATTGTCAGGAAGATGTAGTCGCACAGCTGCAGGTTGTGCAGTGATAACTAGAGTACTGTATTCATTAACATGCTTCACCTGCCTCCTAAAGCAGCTGTGGCGAATGACTAATGTTTTTAATACTGTGGGTACATTATCACCTTTTACTTCACACGTTTATGAGGGGCTGTCTCGTAAGGCGCCGTTTGACTCAGATTCAGAGTAGAGGGCGTGCTCCCTTCGTACTTTATAACGCGATTATTTTGAGGACAAAGTCTTTGCTGCCAGGCAGCTGCTCATAGGGAATAAAGCCTGAGCGACTTAGAGGACTAAATGATAACCATACAACTGCTGTCCTCCCCTGCCCTCTGCATCTGCTGTGTTAGGATTTAGTCCTTTGATCCAGCGGAAATCCACAGATGAACAGCAGTTTGCAAACAGCAGTGATCGTGTAAGCGTTTTTCTGGGGGGTGCTTTGGGCAAAGAAATGTGTGAGAGGTGCTGCTGCCACGGCAGCCTGTGGTCATTTTCACCCACGCCCTTTGACGTATTCCAGTCTTACCCTGCAGAGGTAACGAGGAGCCTTGAAATGCGGTCACACAAGAAGCAACTGCTTTTTCCAAGGATCTTCACAAGAAGTGACGGAGTCGTTTTATATTTTTAAATAGCCGCTGGCTTCGTCACGTTCAACGCAATGTCACATCGGAGCAAGTGGGAGACACCGGTCATAGTGTAGGACATTGGGGAGCAAGACGTTCGTGACGTTTTTTAAAAAAGTTCTCCGTTTCACAACTTTAAAGTGCGTCAAGGCGAACCCGCCGCAACTCGGCGTCCTCCTGTTGCCGTGCAGCCTGTCCACCGGGGGACCCTTTGGTCCTGGCACTTGCACACAGTCACCTAATCATTGTCACAATAATGAGGCACAAAGTGCTGAGTCAGCCTCTAAACTGCCCAAAGCCCAGTCAGACCAAGCATCATAAGCACCTGACACGTATTAAGCTGCTGATTCTTCATGTTTGGCTGATTGTTGCTGATGACCAGTGTCTTGATTATGTTGCTTTCAAATTATGTTTTTTTTTTTTTTTTAAATCTAACTTCGACACCCTCGAACAATAACCCCCCCCACAGCAGTGTGTTTATATAAGTGTGGATCCTGGATGTTGTGCCCCACAGAAGTCTAAGAAATGCGTTGTGAGTGACTGTTAGGTGTTTTGTCATTTGATACAAATAACAATGTTGTTGTGTTGGATATTGTGTTTAATGTGAAAGTTTACATCATGTTAATGCGTGTTGTTTGACAGGTGAATGAGTTTGGGCCGAGTGGTTATGATGCCTGTAAAACCAAATCTAATTAGTGTACAAGATGCCTAAATGTTATGTATTGTCCTTTTTCAGTGCGAACCAAAAGTTAATATTCTTATACTAAACTGTGAAATATTTCATGCTGATCACTTTTGTGTCTGTTTTTTTTAATGTTTTTTTTTTGTTTCTTTCTGAACAGTCAGTAAAACGTTTGTACAAAGGACTTAGGGCGAGAAATCTGTGTAGCTGTCATTATAAATAATGATTTGGAAAACCAGGTAAACAAATAGCATTTTCATATTTTGCCATAACCCTCAGACCCTTAAAAACCCTATCAAAAGACATTTTTGATATTCCTGCTTTCCATTTCTAGTCTTTTAGAATCCAAATGATGGCATTTTTTAAAGCCTGCCATAATTCCATACATTCAGTGGCCATGATGCTTTAATATTGGAGCTAATGTGATGGTGGTAAGAGAAAATACGTGGAGGCCCCTCAGAGGTCTTGACAAAGGTTTTGAGAACCTCATTTTTTTATTGTAATTCCTCTTACATGACAGTAATTGTTCCCTTTCTCAATACATTTTCAAAAAGAGACTGAACAAAACTTTCAAAATGGAGTCGACTGAGGAAATAACTTATTTTCAAGCAGATATCTAACAACACCCAAGGGTATAATAGCATTCTGAGTTAACACAAAACCAGGTCCTCTGTCAACATTATGTACAGGAAAAAGGACAAATCTGCAGGCGCACACACACACACGCACAAACACGCACAGAGCAGCCAGTTGAGTCTAAAACCCAAAAACTAATCGGTTACATGCGCTTTTGTTTCCATAGCAACAGGGGGGTGGGGAGGAGTGCAAAAGAGAGGTGTTTATCTGTCTCTTCTTGGGATGAGATGCAGCTCTACAAGGCTCGACCATAAATTCCCTTGCATAGATTCTTGTGGTGTGGAATGGGCTGCCAGCATTTCCCTGCTGATTCCCGGACAGTTGAAACCAATCGCAGTGGTGTGGGGGGTGGAGTGTGGCGGGGAGAGCGGCGGCGGCCGTCAGATGTTAAAGACCCTCGACCCACTTTGAAAGACAGCAGACGGGTTCGGGGGGAGTTTGGTCCTCACCAGATGCTCCTAAAGGAAGGAAGAGAGAGAGACAGTGCGAGAGGTAATGCGGCAGGTTTGAAGGCGGATCGGAGAGAGATGAAACAGCTCTTTGTGGACCCGTGAAATGAGAGGAGACGAGCTGACCGGCCGGCGGCGTCTAAAGGCATCAGCCTGGAGCGGGTTGATGCTCTGCCCTGCTGATGGGTCACACTGTCAAATCCCAGCCTGAATCCTATCTGGCCTGATCGGCGAAGGCTGGGGGAAAAAAAACGGCCGATGTGCTGCTCCCTCTGGCCGCCCTTAAGGATCGGGCCCTGAACACCTGCCAGAAATATGATGCTGCTTATCGGCCTTTCATCAGGCCATTAGGGCCCGAGCCCTCTGAAGGGTTGTCAGCTGGTGTTCCCAGCACCTCTGTGAGTGTGACTTCATAGCAGTGTGGGTGGCAAGGAAGGCGGTGGGGGGTTGTTCAGCAAGTGTTTTCACCTCCGCTGTGCACACAGACACACACACTCCGTCTTGTCTGCTCTGTGTAGCAGCAGGTCCTGTCTCCTTCCTAAATTAGATTAGTGCCGAGCAAGACTGCTACCCTGTGCAACATTGCACTTTACCAGATAATCCATCAAACGGAGCACCCTTCTCCCTCCCTCTCTCCCTTTTCCTGCACCTATCACATTCCTCCTCTCGCCTTATCTTTTCTCATTATTTTCCCCTCCATCTCCTCTTGCCTTTTTCCTTTGCTCCTAAAGTGGAGTTTTACCAGCCCTTTTAAGCGCTGCCAGTTTGGCCCCAAAACCCCTCTCTGTGGTGCCGGGCGGCGTGGGAATGGGGATGAGGTCCAAGAGGAAAAAAAACAACAAAAAAGGGAGAGATAATTGGAGCGGAGCTTGGCAATAGGGTAGAGGAATGCAATGTTGGGGAAGGGAGGGGGGATGTTTAAAGAAGTGCCTCAGCCTCATTTTGTGTTTTTCTGCTTGTTTGGTTTGTCTACAACAAACTTAAATTGGTAGAAATTGAAGCATTACGCTTACGAACAGGTAACCAAATAGGGGGGAAAAACTAATATAAAAATAATCCTGGTTTTAATTCTCAATTTGTGTAGTTCATCGAATTCAGTCGAGTCGTCAAGACTGAGTGAGAAATAAACATCAAACTGTAGTTAACAACTAAAGGCCGGACTTTAAATAAAAATCCCAATTTAGGTTTTCCTTGCTTAATTCCCCTCATAACTCAAAAGCTCGCCCTAACTCATATTTCTCTAAATGAGGTCCCAGGAGAGGAAAGCCAGATCCCAGCACAGGCCTGCGCCACTCCCCACCCTCCCTCCTGGTTAAGTGGAGCGCCGGAGCGAAATGAGCTAAGAGGACGTAACGGGAAAGTGGATTTCGGGATGCGTTGTCCCAGAGGGCGATCTAATCCTCTTTATGCAGTTTTGACCCGACGTTAGCAACACTTTCATTGTCACTCTCTCCAATATTAGATGATCTCACTGGGTTTGCCGACCCTAAAATGACCACGACAAAACCGTCGTGTTTTGTTCATCCCGGAAAAACACGGCAGATTACACGTCACAACCTCAAAAAATCTGTTTCTCTTGTGTCTCCTGATACAAACACTCTGCGCTATGTCCGCATTCATTCCGAACCGGCCAGGTTTCAACCTCTCGCTGCTTTAAATAAGGTCTGTGAAATCAGAGAGTTCATGAAAAAGCCAGCCCTGTCGTCATTAAAACCTCCACCCTGCTCTCCTCGCTCAGCTGCCTGCTGTCGACCTTAAAATTGGAGCCAGTTTTGGCCTCGATGAGACGGTTTTATCCGTTCCGTGTGAGCCGGCACACAATTTCAGTAATTGATTGTAACAGTGATGAGAACTGTATGGCCGCCTTTTCCCCCCTCTGTCATCTAAAGCAGATTGATTTGGATTCCGGCTCGCCGTGTGGGACTTAACCACCCAATCTCTCCCTGAGCAGACACAGCCTTTCTCTGTAAACCAGTGTGTTCCACCTTAAAAGTGGACATCTGGCGTGCCAGTGGGGACAAATCTCGGGGAAGAACTGCACCAGAGAAGGAGGAAGCCCTCATGGGCCGACATCAGCCCCCCACCCAGAGAGGCCTGCTGGGGTGTGTAATGCTCAGACGCCTGTGCCGGGAGCTGGTTGGTCATTAATGAGTTGGCGCGCGATGGGCCGGGGCGGATTATCTGAGATCAACTTGATTCGTGGCCGAGGCCAGCTTTTGTCACTTTTGTCAGATTGACCTACGAGACGCGAGAAACGCTGACAAATGCACATCTGCGTTCGGTCTGTGAGCTCCCCGCACGCTGCCCGCAGCACGGGCTTTCTGTGAACTCAACCTCCAACTGGGTCGGCGTTATTATTAGAGCCCGTGTCCTCCCATTGACATCTCTCACTTCGACCTTCATCATCATCATCATCATCATCATCATCATCATCACCCAAAACAGCCTCATGAAGCAGAAATGGTTCAGAATTTTATGCAGTGCAAATAGTCGACGGGGGCCCTTTAATTACACCCGTGCATCACCTCTTCCCCAGCAAAGAAAAAGTAAGGGGCAAGATCAACAACAAAGGCGCCGCCAGGTCATCCCCCCCCCCAACGATATCTATGGGATTATGGGAGCAGCTGTTGCGACCCAGACGAACTACCTGACCTAACCCAGTGAGAGCGGCCTCGGCCCGACGCTGGCAGATGGAGCAGGGAATCGTGTGGTGGGGGGGGGGGCAGGAGGGAGGAGGGATGGCACTAAACCTCTGGAGAGTCCCCGTAATTGTCCCACCACATCGATTCTGAGCCGGCATCCTGTTAGAGGGGAGGAAAAGGTGGGATTACGTCCCCCCCGCACAGCCTGTCCTAATCTAGAAACGGACTGATGAGCTCTCAGCTAGGTCTGCGGATCTTCACATCTACATTTTTTTTTTGTGGTCCTAAATCTCCAATAACACAGTATTTGTTGAGTCTCTGATGTTAACACGAATCTGGGACAAAATGTGGAAATTGCATAAATATTCCGCTGATTCTTCCCCCTCAGGCAACGCTTCCCGAGTTGTATGAGGGAAATGAATGCTGGTTTAAGCTGTATTACTCACTGTTCTCACTGTCCAAGAGTTCTGGATTTTCTATGAGCAATTCAGGCAATATTTCTTATTATTATTTGGTTTTATGAGAGGACTTGTGCTCAGTTTTACAGTTATTTCCTACTTGACCATTAACTCGATATGCTACCTAAGAAATCTGAGGTCATGCTTGGCCCTAAACTTTTAAGAGATCTTAGTAATGACAATGTTGAACATATAAATATCTTTTATAATTGTCGTAATATGATTTGTGAGTTATCAAGTTAGTAAATGATAACATTTATGATCGTAAATAACTTCAACCAATTTGAATGACTTTTTGGTGCTTTTCCTTTGGCTTAGATTGACCACAGCCACTATGATTTACTTTGCATCAGCCCTGTTTTATTCAGGTCAGAGGAATGAGTGCAGCACCAGCAGAGTTACCTAACGGAGCACACGGCCTGTTTCAAACAGCTGGGTCACTTTGAGCTGCTTTGGGCTAGAATGCTGTATCACTTCTCTGAGATTGCCCCCACGGCAACAGGACTCACGGGAGACGGGGGAAGATGAGTTTGGTGAGCAGCGTGTGGCGGTTTGGACATGGAGCTACGAGCCTTCAAGTGTTTCAACATGCACTTAAAACACATCCTGGGACCTGAGGGCGCTCACCTCTCCCTTGGCCGCTCCGCCGGACTCGGTCCTCTCGGGCAGGATGCTCTGCTGGAGGCCGTACTTGGAAACCGGGGGGGGAGGTTGGATGTTGGAAGCGGCCGGTAAGCAAACGTGCGCCCCCGGGTGCACGCTCGCTGACCGGCCGACGTCCCCGCTGAAGGCGGCCTGGTAGCTGGTCTCGCGCGGGATGTCGGCGGCCTCCGTCCCCGGGCTGGAGTACTGAGCGGGGGGGTTTCTCCTCACGCTTTTGGCTGGTGTGGCCCCTGTCCACGGCCTGTACTCTTGCCTGAGGAAGATAAAAAAACATCAGTCAGTGGTCGGGCCTCTGGAGATGAGACCGAAACTTAATCCTAAACCTGTTTTTGAAGCAGTGCTTGGCTGTGGGTTACTTGTTTTTTTTACTGATATCTGCTGCTCATCAAGGATCCCTCGGACTGCCTAAAAGGCATCTGAGGTCCTTTAAATAACATCAAGCAGAGTTTACTGAGAGCTACCTACGTCATACTTTAAGTCGAACGCTATCTAAATCAAACATTCATATCTTAGACCCTTCAGGGCATTAATATAGAATGTCTGAGAGAATTATTGATCAATCCCACAGCCCTCCTTTCCATGCATGCTTGGTAGAGGCAGCCTTGTGTCTCTCAGAACTCTAAATAACTGGAGTCTCATGAGGGATGGATGCGGGCATGGGACTGGACTGGACAGCGCCGGGTGCTGAAATGAGAAGCGGCCTACCTGTAGGAGCTGGTTTTGCTCTCCTCCATCCCCTGCTGCTCCCCCCATCTGTGCCCCCTGCCCCGCTCCTCCCGCTCAGCCCGGTTCTCCCCGGGCTGAACTTGGTAGCTGTCCGAAACCCCGCCGCCGCCCCCGTTGTTAATCCAGGGGAAGTTCTCCTTCCTGGGAATGGGCCAGGGTTTGAAATCCTGCTTGTACTGCGTGACGCTGGTGAAAGGCACTCCGGGGGGGGTGGTAGTCCTCCCGGGGCTTGTAGCTGGGCTCCCTCCGTCCCCTGAACGACCCGCGGGTCCCCGGCGCGTCCGCGGGCGCGTGCGGGGACCCCCTGGCGCGCGGCTCCGGGGCCGAGTAGTCGTTCCCGGGCGCGCGCTCCAAGTTGGAGACCTGTTTGGTGACCGATCGCACCTCCTGCTCGGCGATGTCCGAGTAGTTCTGGATGGTCAGCGGAACGGAGAGGTCCGACTTGTCGAACTGGTTCCAGAAGCGAGCCAGGCAGCACACTCTGCTGATGCACGGCCAAGCCATCCCACCCCCCCAACCCCACACACACACACCCTCAACTGTTCGAGTTACAGACGGGGAAAAATGGGAGAAAAACAAAGACAAAAGAACAGAAAAAGAAGAGGGAGTTGGCTGAATATCAGAGGTTACATTCAGACATGGTGCGGTCCGCCCTGCGCGCCTGTTTGTGGGAAGCTGCGCGTCCGGGAGCCCATGTCAGCAGCAGGGGAGTGCCCGCGGGGATGAGCCGCTCTGCCGGGGACCGTCATTGAATATTTCTCTCACGTGGTCTGCGATAGTGCTTCCACTATGCAGAGGAATCCGACTCCGAATGATCCTCTGCAGCTCCGAATGGATCTCAGCGTCTCCGTCGGTTTGATGGAAATAAAATAAAAAAAACAGCAGAGGAACTGGGCTATTTGTGGCCACGATATACGGAAGGGGGCATTTTGAGTGGGAGATGCTCTATACCTTTTTTTTTCTTCCTTTCATTTTCTTTCATGAACATATCTCCACAATAGGGCTACTACCCAAAAGCCGAAAATGAAGTTACATAACTATGATGCAGTGGCCAACACAGAGTGTAGGATCTGGTAAAGCCCTTAATCAGCTGAGAGCAGCTGGGGAACATGTGGACAGACATGGATTATGAGACTATGGGCCCCTGGAAACAGACTTCCCCGGAGTTAGACAAATAAAGGTCGCTTTACATATATTTTATATCTATGGTGACAAGGTCCCAGTAAAGACTTGTTGGTAATAACAAGAAGTACACCAATGGTACTCCATTTCCTGAAGTTTCCTATAATCTAGAACATGACTAGAATCCAGGAACACTGCCCAAAGTGGTGTTAACTCCTTAAGCCATGCTGGTGGTTCACTACACAGGAAGAGGGTTCCAGGTTTAATTCCCTGTGAGGTGGAGTGAAATGAAGCTTACATAACTCACATTAAACACATATGGGACAGAAGAAAAGGTTTTAGCTACTTTAATTGCATTAATTGATATTGACAGGCTGCAATGTCCTGTTTCCTATTTTAAAATGCAGATTATTCTATTCTGTTCTATTATTATCATTGTGCTTCAATTGTGAAATAACAATAAGCGATACCTCTGAAAACACATTCCCCACCAAGATTTTGTGTGTGAATGTCCAATGGAAATGTAAAATGGAGAGTGAAACTGGATGAAGTCATGGCTCACCCTGAGAAGCCGGTGACACATATAAGCAGCACTGCAGCTGAAGAAACCCACGGGTGAATTTGGCAGATTAAATAATCGTGGTTGATAAAAATCAACGCCTTCTTGCAGATTACGTGCTCTTCTGCAGCTGTTCAAACCACTCTTTTTTTGGTAAGGGAAACATAATAAAATGAGCTTGTTATGATTGACTTCTTTGTGAAGTTCTGGTTAGAGAATATAACCATTTTTTCCCCAAGGTATAAAACCAAGGAATATCAATGTGATGCTACCATCTACAGGGGGATATGTGGCATTGCTGTTGAAAGAGGAGATTGTGTGTTGCTGTGTTCTGTTTAGCTGGGTTTTTATGTTCTTTCCGTCTGCACAACCAAAACCAGAAGTCTTAGTGATTTTCAAAATGCCCCCAGAAAGATTTAATGTAGCTGTGACAACAAAAAGATTTACTCCATTTGACAAATACCCTTATCACTTTCTCTGTGACAGGATGCTGCAGAGAAAAGTTATCGTTTGGTATGATCATGGTAAAGCTGCTGTTTATGTTTTTACTCACAGATTCATACTTTAAATAGATTAAACCACATAAGAGTCTGAAGCGTTTATGCTTTTCAGTTTATGATGGTGGTGCACATTTTATTAACCACCAAAACTCCAATTTAAGAGAAGGAAAATGGCAATAGCTAAAGAAATGGTTTGAGGTAACCCATCCACATAACTTTCTAAATGTTTGGCCAAATTGTGAATCAATCATGTGATACAACCTATGTGGTTATAGTTATTACACATGCAGTGACACAACCCAATTCATTCGTTTCTTCTCATAGTTTCCCATGGATTGATCAACTATATGGTGGATTTGTTCAAATGACTTATCTACTTGTTAGTGCTGTCTGTTTTTATGCTTTAGAAACAGAATAGTTAGTCTTTTTGACCAGACCTTCACTTCCAATAAAAGTAGAAGCATAATGTGTTTGAGTTTTGTGATATATCTGATGGTTTTATTGTCTTTAAATCCTGCTGAAGATGAAATTGTGTTTCATTAGCAGCAAATACATTTGTAACACCTTTGTAATACATTGTTTGGATTGTTTAAATTGTGTGATGTGCCAAATCAAAATTCATTTAACTATATTCTCATAATAGAAACTTGTTCAAATTACTTTATTACTAACTGCCTTATACTTTTTTCTTGGTTCTTAATGAGTACATCAGTCGATGAATTTATACAAATCAAAATGACTTTCGTTATCAAGACACTATTAGCCAACTATTGCGATTAAAGAAAAAAAGGAAACATTTCCTCACTTATCGAGACAAAACAAGGGAAGACGGGAGAATCTATTACTGAGGTGTAACTTAAATACTTAAAAATTAACAATTTTTTTAGAGGTATTTGAAAGCCACATGACTGCGGGACGACCACGTGTTAAAACATGTTGCTCCGCCTACAGCAAAACATTGAGTTGTAGAAGACACCGGGAAGGTTTGGAGAGCCTGTCCTTCAAAAATATCAAAGTACTTTTATTTTCGACTGTCCCACGTTGTTGTACGCACACACCCACAGGAAGATTACTGGTCCTGTCCGGGGGCTGTTTTTGTGTGCCGTAAACTACAACACGTGGATTCCTTAGTAGGGAGGAGCCGGCTTTGATTTTATTCATCACGGAAGTGCTGAAGCTGCCAACTATTTCGTAATTGAAAAGTAAGTAATTAGCAATTCAGAGCTCTTTTCCAGTAATGCGTTTATTTTTATGAGCTTTGATCGCTCAACAGTAGAGTAGGTTTACTCTACTGCACATGCGCATTGCGCTTTGTGGGCGTGGTTACAATGTTGAGCACAAAGTAACTGAAAGACTGTTCGAGTCAACTATTTAGCAAATAGTCACGGTAGGCTGACATAAAACGGCATTACTGTATGATACAACCCAAAAATACGTGCTTTTCTTGAGTGAAACATATCAGCTAATGGGAACAAATAGGATACTGTTTTTGTGTGCATGTGGTTATAAATGTTAACCTAGTTTGTTATTAAACACCTTCATGCTAATGTGTGACATTTTTATATTTTCAATTGAATTTTAAGAGCTATAAAGGTTTCTTTTTTTAAGTTTTAGGAAGCCTTTGTAGAATTATTAAGAGCTTATAGTCACCACTGTTAGAACTGGGCGCTCTGGTTTATTCTCAGGTTTCCAACTAAAGAATCGGGCAACATCTTATATCTGACAAAGACTCCCCATTATGAGAGGAGGTGAAGGTAAACAACTAAACATGGTCAAATACCGCCATTGGGGGCATATCCAGTATCTAGAAAACACTCTGATTTTTTCGCAGAGAACATGGAACACCTTCCAGATGACAACTCCAGATACAAAGACGTTGACTACTGGGACCAGAGATACAAGACGGAGCAGAGCTATGACTGGTTGGGCAGCCTCTCCAAATTCCAGCACCTTCTAGAAAAACTGATAAAAAAAGAAGACTCCATTCTGATACTCGGTGAGTGATTTTTCCTTGTCCTTGGCGTTTTGGTTGGTTTTTGTTCATCTCTTCCCCTAGGCAGTCCGTATAACATCAGAAAGGGAAGTCACACACACTTGAGTGATTCCCCCAAACGTCCCTGGTTTGATTTTGCCTCGGGATGTGTCACATGTCAGAGCTTCTTTCTCACTCTGGTGTTCCTGTCACCTCCGCTCCGTCTGCTGTAAATAAAGGACTCGTCCCTGCCACCACGAAATTGTGGCTGTCACACGAAATTTGTACGGTTCTCTTTACTGTCACTCGGATGACAAATAGCATCATAAAACTGTTCCACTCAGTCATTTGCGCACAATTATCCGTACGTTGGTATGATGAAAGATACTTCTGCCAAGCTTTGCTTTCTCATAGATTTTTATTTCTTGTTTAACTTTCGGCCGCCTCATGTTTTTATCAATTTTTCTTCTATTTCTGAAACAGAAATCCTTTCAATTAAAGGTAAAACCAAACATTAAAAAAGTTCTGTGTTGTTTGGACCCAGTTACACAGAAAGGGTTATATCACAGCACACAGTACAGTTTATGAAATTAATCACTCCTCACCACTGTACAAACAACCCAAACTTAATGTCAGTTTGCTAACGTTGAGGTTAACTGTACATATTTACCCTCGCTTTGAGCCCTTTGCAGTGAGCTGTCACTTACCAGTGTGGATCAGACAGGACCACTTTAAACGTCTATGAGAGTTGTTATGACATGAATACAAGGAGGCAGAATGAGAGTACCTGTGCTCTTCAACAGAACAATGCACATATGTCTTTTTGACCATTATACTGCATTTTCTTGAACATGATACTGATTGTTCACATTGAATTCAAAGCCGTCAACAACATTCTGGTAGGAATAAAATTGGATTTCTAGCTTGGATTTGGAAACGTATCAGTAGATATGCTTAAAGAATCTGAGCCAGGAGCTGCAGATAATTCCCTCTGACAAGAACACGTTCCTGTGCATTTTCAGCCCGGTTTGGTCTGTTGGAACCGCAGGGACGAAGCAGGAAAAATGTTAGAAGTCATCAAAAATATGGCTGAGAATAACATTCTGTCGAATGGCCACAGGGTGTCGCTGTTGCACTGAAATGAATCCAGTTGCCCTTCAGTCTCCCGCTTCCCTGCTGAGACCACAGAGCTAGGCAAACGTGTCAGTGTCGAGCATGGATTTTTGGCAGATCGAATAGAGTCGATCATCAGAGGAAACTTTGCCGCATCACATATGAAGCTTGTGGAATGAGAGCCAGTGACTTGTGAGCTGTGACTCAGGATAACTCCTGCTCTTCTTCATTGGTGAAGGCATTGTTTCTGGACGTGCAGATACACTTGTGGGCGTTTCGGTGTGTCAGGGGGTTGTTAAATGTGTGTCAGGGAGTGACAGGGGCTCTCTGTGAGGCGTTCGTCTGCTGACGGGAACAAGATTGGTGGAGCTGTCAGAAGCTGAGCTTCCTTGTCTCAACAAAAACCCTCTGTTTTTTTCCCCTGCCACTTTAGTCCCAGACAACTTTATTTGGCATTAGTTGATTTTAAGACCATTTCCGTGTGTGTGTGTGTGTGTGTGTGGATGATGTTCCCCCCCTGACTGGTGAAGAACAAGGTTTTGAATGATCAGGTGTAGAGCGAGTGACGGTCTAAGATGAGGCATGAGTCACAGACACACCTACGGCAGAGGCATGAGTGGGCTGAGAAGCACCGAGGGCTGACATGCCGGATGTCCTCTCATGCCTCGCTCCTGCATGACGCCGCAGCAGGGCTGACCACTTTCTGCACTACCGGTTAAACCCAAAGGAGGACGGCAGTAATGTTTGAGGGGCTCTCATGTTGAAAGTGTTGTAAGCAGTTTGTCAGGTAAAGATGATGATTCTCTGAAAGGAGCTGAATCCAGACGTGCTCCAGCAGATCCATCCCACACATCTTTCTTGATACTCTTCTTATAATATGAACATTCTCAGACTTAAAAAATGGCATAATGTCGGCGCAATGTTGTCTCCGCCACCTGGGGATCAAACCTCATGGAAAAATGTTGGAAGAGAACGAGAAAACAGAGTGCCTGGGTGCTGTTTGTGTGTTGATGAGTGAGCAGAAGGCAGACCTGGAAGGAGAGAGGTAAATAGCTAATCAGGTTTGGGCCACTGGACTCTCAGAGACAGAGGTCATTTCCATTTAGATAGCGTAAACGGGGAGACAAGCACAGACCAGAACTCCGGGATGTGAAGCCGCATCCTGTCATCCAGCCAATCGCTTGTGCAGGTTTTTAGATGCTTTTCACGCTGTTTCACTTTCCTCTCAGAACTTGCAGCTGGTCTTTTAGCCTCAGCACATGCCCATCATCCACCTCTTTTTAAAGGAGACTGTCTCCTTTAAAAGCAAGCAAGCAACTCCACATATACATCCCGAGACTCTGCCTCCTCTCAATGACTGCCTTTCAGTATTGTTCCTCATCACACTGGCTCTGATGTTAGCTGTTTTGGTAACAGAATCAGAAAGCTGGTCAATACAGAACAGCCCTAACTGTCTCATATATATATATATATAGGTACTGCTTTACAGCTTTTGTTTCTGATAAATGTAGCAGAACATGTTTTTTTTGTTTTGTTTCCATGTTGAAAAGCTGCTGTGATGCTGTCATTCATTGGTGTGGAAACTGAGTCATTCATTTTTATTGTTTTGACAATGTAGGCGTGTGACCAGCCTTTTTTATGCTACCTGTGGATAAAACTGGTGAAAATCTCCATCACATTAGTAAGAAGGGATGGTGATCAGTGATTTGGACACATACATTGAGATTCTGATGAGGTGGTTCGCGTACATCGTCCATGCAGTTATCTGTAAAACCACCACGGGAGAAAACACTGATGAAGCACAGAGTTTTGCCGCTGTCCTGAAAAGCAGCAGGTAACTTCTCTATGACTTGCAGTGTCTATTTACCCATCTCGGCTCATTCTCAGGAGGAAACGTCCCCGTTTGGTTTGTTTTTATCGAGTCTGCCCTCTGTGGCTTATACTCCCCACACATGGTCCTCAGGACTACAATTGTTACCTTTGTGGGAAACAAAGAGGGCGGTGTGTTCCAGTTTTACATAAGAATAGGTTTTAGTAGGTTTTTAAAATGCAGTATTGATCTTCTAATCCCACACCACCAACAAGGTGGGAAATCATGGCTCCCCTCTTCAGGAGTTGTGCAGCCTACTTAAACACCCACTTCAAGCTCACCGACATTCAGGGAGTTATGTTTTTACTTTAAAACAACCTGGACGTGCCCAAGTACTGCTCCGAGCGCTACCTCCCCCCCCCAAATGTGGAAAAATACTAGAAGAGTCCACACCACCAGGTCCCACAGTAGAAAATATCAATGAGTCATGACTGTCAGCCCGATGATGCGACGGCCTCGTTGTTATTATTCTCATTACATGCCGGTGTGGCTGCACATTAAGATAAAAGCCCTGGAGCCATGTGTGTCACAGCGTTGCGTCAAGTGCTCCCTGACCCTCCATCTAACCGGCGTGTGCGTCTGCAACCTCGCCGAACATTAGCAACCACCGGCGAGCGCGGCGCGGCCCAGTTCCGGACCGCCCCGGGCCGCTGCCAGTGATGTAATGACCACCACGTCCCCCAGTGCTCGGCGCTCCCGGCTCGCTCCCCAAAGCCAGGGCCGATGATGTAATGGCTCTTTCATCTTTCAGCGTCTGCCACTGATCCGCACGCGTCGAAATGTCTGTGCAGCCTTGAATGCAAACGATTCTGAGTAATACACCAGCAGATCAGAATTTGACCAATTTACATGACAAGCGCTGGGATTCAGGGAAATAAATACTTTTAATAACTAATGCAATGCCCTCAAGAAGACAGTAAGTGGACTGACAATTCAGCTTGCTTTGTTTTTAAGTAATGAGTTGTAGAACCCGGTTATTTTGTCTGAATTGTGCGCCGGCAGTATCACAGACAACGGCAGTTATTTTCTCTGACGTTAATGTTGTAAAAATGTGATGTGTGGTTCCCTAAATGCCCTGAACGATGCCGTAATCTCAGCTGACCCACTGACTTTGTTGTTTTGTCCCTCCCTTGCTGCTTTCACTTCCTGCTGATGATGTAATTGGTGTTTATTGCCAAAGGAATTGAGCGTGTGGCTGTCCTTGGATTATATGCCTTTTTTTTTTAAACCAACCTCTGACAGCCCGTACTGCCATCGTTATCTCCACCTCTATCCCGATTGTGCCCATTTCTCCTCAGTCCCTTCATCACAACCTGCGGTCAACTTTCAACAGGTTTTTTCCTCCTCTTTATTCACTCTCACTGTTCCCCCTTACTTTCACATCACTTATCGGCTTTTGCCTCCTGCACAAGTGTCTTTGTCACTATTTGATATCACAGATGTCCACCTGTGTACTCTGAGCTGGTCCAGTTTTGTTA
>JABUIW010000217.1:8254379-8269293 GCA_013363375.1 Menidia beryllina
CACACACACACACACACACACACACACACACACACACACACACACACACGCACCCCTTTTACTTTTACACTGGAGTGTACCCCGCTCCGCTGTCTGATAACAGAACAGCTGAAACTTCCACAGCAGGCACAACACAGCAGATGAAGGATGGTTTGAGTCAATGAATGGCTGTGGGCTTGAATGAATGAATGAAAGATGTGCAGAGAAAGAAATGGGAGGGGGGGGGTTATCTTGAAACAGATAAAATCTTTTAGCCTCCCCCCTCCATTCTCACTCTTTCCCTCTCCCCCTCCACTCCCCTCTACATTTGGTGTTCAGCGAGCCCTCTCTATGCAGCAGTCAGTAAGTTGATAGGGGCAACCCTCCCTCCAATCAGCCCTTGCCTCCCCCCCCGCCTGCCCTCCCTGCTTTTTGCTGCTGTAAGGAGTGGTGCTGTTTATGAATGAGCCTCGCAGCCGCAGACTGTGAATGAACAATGAGAGGAAGCGAGCGGGTCGGGTTGCGGGCTGAATGAAATCCAGCAAAGCGGTTTGGGAAAAAAACGCCAAAAGATGGTGCACCGAGAAGCCCAAGCGCGAGGAACGGGTGGTGGTGTGCCAACCCTGGTGACCAATTCAAACATCCCATCGCGTATCGTGTCGGAGAGATGGGCGTCGTCTGTCAGCGGTCCACTGTTATGCCACTGTGTGCGAGTGTGTGTGCCTGTGTGTGTGTGTTTGTGTCCACTGACAGGTGCATTAGGGAGGATTCTGGGAAAGAGGATGACTGGAAAGGTGGCTGCTTTGCCTGTGAGCCAATGGGAATCTCCTCTACCTAACCGGCACATCTGCTCACACACACACACACACACACACACACACAGTCCTCTCTGCAAGCTTCTGCTCCGTGCTTTGAATAATAACGGGGTTACCCGGGCAACCAGGCGAGCATGATCGATGAGCCCGGCCCTGATAAACAGAGCACGCAGGGGGTGCAGTGGTGTGTGTGTGTGTGGGGTTGTGTGTCGCAGGCTTTCTGATGTTGCAGCGTGAAAAATGTTGTTTGTTCGCAAACGAGTAGAAAATCTCTGATTTGTCCTTTTATTTTTCCCCAAGCTGTGACTTTCTGTGCGGATAGTTAGACCACACAGAGGCCAGCGGGGTGTGGAATTTATTTATATATACAGTGAAAGTCTCTTAATGGCACCGAACACACTCATTCAGGTGTGTGTGTGTGTGTTTGTCTCCCTTTGTCCACCTGATGGAAGTGACCACACACTCTCTCCTGACTTGTGCTTTGTAAGTAGTCGGATGGGGGAATTACAAAGCAAAACAATAATCTTGTTTTGATTTGAAATTTGATTAGTTTTGAAGCGGATATGAGCAGAATTACTGCTGAATACGTGGTTGCCGAGCCCTGTTTCAACAATCACAGCCTGTAAAATGGACTCGTAACCGTGTTGAATCTTCTTCCGTCTCTCTGGCGGTTCTCTAGTTTGCGGAACTCTCCCGCTTGCACAATACGAACTCTTTGAAGTGTGCATGAAAGGCAGATTTCAGCTCTTTCAAACGTCAGTAGTAATTAGGTCAGGACTGATCACCGGTCACCAGAAAACCGTCAGTCTTTTCCTTTCCAGTCTTTAATATGTGCTCTTTGATTCCTGCTGAAAATAAGCTGAAAAAATACCCACTTTTTGTCCTCTAGGTCACACTTTTTTCTTCCTAATCTTTTGATTTCAGTGCTTTTTTTTCTTTTTCTTTTTTTTTTTTCAAACGTTGAATGACTCCACCACCAGAAGCAGCAGAACAGCTAAAGCTCCACGTTTTTCCAAATGTAGGGCGGTCTTTTCTTTGCGCGCTTCATTTCAGCTCCTAAGGGGTATTTTCATTTCTAAAGAGCCCTGCTTAGCTCTCTTACTCTCTAAAAAACTATATTCTACATGTTCTGGAGGGACTGTGGCTTATCCATGGAAGTTGGTGAAGTCATTAGTCCCTTATCTGTCATTTATGGTGTCTTCATTGGTGGTCATCCTTGGAGCAACACTAGTGTAAGTCGGTCTGCAGCATGTGGTTCAGGCTGATATCAGAAGTCCACACTGTTCTATGACAGCCGAAAAGTCCTCATATGTCACCACAGCATTGGCCAACTTCACTCAATATTTTTTTTCTTCTTTTATTGTAATCAGTTGATTCCTTTCTCTCAGTGAGATGAGAGTTCAAAGATCTTTGGCCATCGCCATTTGATGCCAACTCTGGCTGTAAGACCTCTGGCACTGCCGGAAGTGGTAAGCTACCCATCCAAAAATGGCAGTCTTGATTGATTCATAGCAACAAATACTTCAGCTCTGGTTCATTTTATTTCTGAAGATGTTCCCAATTCTTCATGCGGAGCAAAGTAGTGTTAGTAATTGTGATCAGGTTTGTACATTATGGAAAGGCGCACAACCCTTGATGAGTAATGATTCAAAATGTGGAGCCAGTCTTCTTCCCTGAGTAACAAAGTACTGTACTCTGTAATGGCTCTGGAACAACCGTTGGCATCACGTGTGAGGTATGTGTGAGGGAGTCATGCTATGTGTGATGGAGTCATGCTCTATCTTTTTTGTTACAAGCGACGAAGCCTAAATTTGAGCTGAACCGGACGAGCATCCGAGCGTTTGAGAAGCCTCCTCTCCCCGCACTGCTCCTTCTCGCATCGCAGCAACTCGCAGCCTTGCCTCTTTTTTCGTCTTTTCCCTCCTCTTCAAGTGTCTCCTCTGTTCTCCACTCTCCTAGAAAGGAAGAGTAGGGTCTGAAGAGTTGCTGCTGAGAGGTGCATGTGCAGCCAGTCACTTCTCCAGAGTGGATGTGTCATCTGGGAGCCTGCTGTGATTTGTTCAGAAAGACATGAGGTCAGACTCAGAGATGGCGTTCAGCGGCACTGTTCTTTCGTAGCCATCGCCCAAAAGCCGTGCTGCTCTTGCTGGGACCATCACACAGACAGGCGCGTCTCTTTAACCTCGCTGACTTAAAAGGGGTTATGACGGGTTCCACACGCACTAAATGCTCATCTGCTGTTTGAAAAAGCACCTTTCAATCATGCATCGTCAGTACAGAACATGCGGACCGTAAAATATTTGGCTACGTTTGTGGCGATGGAAGCATTTCTACATTTGTATGGCCAGTTTTGGGTGTTGTCGTGGGCACCTTCCATTACACGGACTGAGCAGGAAGCTTTCGAGCCAGCCTCACGTCCTGCACACGCACATACGCACGGACATTTATTCACGTCGTTTCCCCCGAGAGAAGTGAACAACTTCAGGGTTTTCTCAAAGAAATTAAGTTGTAGGACTGCATTTTTGCTTGCTGTCAGAGCGTGAATGTCTCATCGGCGTCACGAGCCTGTCACCACATAGCTGTGAGCAGGGGAACCCCTATCAGCTGGCCTAGACATGTGCGTCACTGGCGTGCTAATACGTTTAGTTATCTCCGGTGACGCAGTTTTTGCCCTAAGCCTTCCGAGGAAATAGAGTTACATACTTCGGTCCTGTCACCATAAGTGTGTGAGTAAGCTGAGCGCGGTGCTTTCGGAACAGAATGTGTGGATTCATCGAAAACAAAGCTAAAGGCGCCGTTTGTGTCGGCGCCTGTATGTTACACTGCAAGGATGCCATAGCCCTTTTGCTCATTTCCAACAACAGAATTTCTTTTCAGTGTGCCTTCTAAGCCTTTAAGCGGAAAGACTATCTTTCCTCCGCTGTTCCCCTTAGTGAAGTGGCGACCACTGATTCTCAAATGTCATTCAAAGAAAGAGTGCCCTCACACACTGAAAATCTGTGGTCTGAGTGGGACTGACAGGGTCTTTGTTCTGCCCGAAAGCTGTGGATTTCCTCCAGTAAACTGCTTGATTTGAGAGACTTTGGCCAATTAAAAAAATGTTTTAAAGTATGTCCAGCTTAATTCTTAAAGCAAACAGTTAACAATTATCTAGATTTTTTTAAATGAAATGTCTATGACCTCCACAAATTTGACTTGAAGGGCCTAAGAACAAATTGTACCAAATACAACACTTTACCCCACACAGGACTAATACAAAAATGATTGAGAGTTTTATGCTCACGTTCTTCATTTTGAGCATGTCATTGTGAAAGGGATGATTTGTTTTCCGGACATTGAACTGCCAGCTGTGTGTTTATGTCCCTATCAGCCCCCAAAAGAGTTCCCCAGTGTTATTGTAGTATGGGTGTATGAATAACCGGACACTGCTGCCAACACTATCTATGATGTCATCAGCTCTGTCGTTGCCAGGCAACGAGCCCAGTTTCCCAATGTGTAATGACAGTTTTACAAATTTGCGCCAACTCTCCAAAGTTTGTAAATGTGATACTGAGGTAGAAAGGACATCTCACAAAGAGGTTGAGGTCCTTCAGGATCTGCATCATGATGTTGTCTATCTTCCACAAATTTGTGGCGGGCGACGGCAGTCTCAGCCATATGTTGGAGTCGCGGCAGTGACTCAGAGGGGCCGGGGACAGCTCCCGAGTAATCCGACCTGGCTGCAGGAACAACAGTGCTGAAGACGTTAATCAGCACTGCTCAGCCTCTACATAACACTCCTCCACTGTAACACTGAGAGATGCAGGGGGCTGTCCTGCCAGCAGAATAGCATCATCCCTTCAATAAAAAAGGACATTTTCATTGAATTTGGTTTAAGTTGCAGTTCAGATTTGGTTTTAATTTCTATTTCCCATTCGTCCCCTTTAAGCAGCCCACAATGGACGACTGAATATTTGACTTACGAAAAACAAAATGTGTCAACATTAATATTTCACCCTTTTAAAACGTTTTTCTTGAAGTAGTTCTTTGGAAAGGATAATGCTGCAACCTTAATGAATACAAACCTTAATGTTAGGTGCAAATATCTAACAGACCATCATACAATGACAGAAAACTGCACTGAAATTCTATGAACAAACAATAGACAAATGAAATGGGGTACAGTGAAAATGTCATTTGGACTATAGTACCTTGTACTATAAGCACAACAGGTCCGGTTATGTTGAGGTATTCTGTGGACTAATCATTGTGATGAATGTTTTTTGTGTGCAGCCCTGTTTGGACAATACGGTTTGCTTTGTCTGTTAGATCATGTCACTCTGTTTCCAGCCGCGAGCTACAGCAGCTAAACCACAGGTACACTTAGAATGGTTTTAATGTTGCATGATAGCTATGTTCCCAGAGTCTATGAGCTCGTTGTGCTGTTAACACACCCAGTTTCTGCTCTGTTTCCCAAACCTTTCTTTGCTATTTCTTCCACATGTTCCCAGCCCCCCCCCCCCCTCATCCCCTGTAAGAACATTAGCACGTCTGAGCCATTAAAGGCTGTGTTTTCGCTTGGGTTTGTGCGTGCAGCCCTTTTGCATGTGTCCAAAGGGATTTTTGTTTGAAGAGCGCCGGCTTTGTGGGAGGCGGTCCTCGGCAGCCTTACATAATGCTGCTTGTAATTCTGCAGGCACAGATTTCTGCACCTCCACCTCGCATCTTAAAGTCAGAGCTCACATCTGTCTGCCCCCCCCCCCCCCCCCGGTCTGTTGATCTGTGGGCCACGCTCTAATCCATGTAATGTGCATCGTACCTCCTTTATATGCGCGTACATTTATTTCTTAGTCCGTATGCCTTTTAACTGGCAGAATTGCTTTTTGAGTTTTTGCTTATCGGCTAATTCTCCGTATATGTCATTTTCTTCAGTTTTGTTCATATGTGATGCATAAAAAGTTAGCTTAGCTTTATGGTCGTGATCTTACGTAACTGTATTTGCAGCCTCCCTCGTCTGAAATTGACAAATACACATGTACCTACTTGCTCTCTCTCTCTCCCTCTCTCTCTCTCTCTCTCTCTCTCTCTCTCTCTCTCTCTTTCTCTCTCGCTCACACACACACACACTCACACATATGTACAGTTCAGTCAGTTTTATTCTGACAAGATTACATGATCTGCTATATTTTCAGGGAAAATAATATTTTGCAAGCTTTTCATGATTGACAGCGGTGTGTTTTCTGCCTGCCTTTTACTGGCCTTTCATCTTCTGTTTGGGTATAGATCAGTGGTTGCACTGGTGGCACTGGTGAGCAACATAGTGTTCTGTTAGGTTACTGTTTTTTTACTTAATAAATTAATAATACACAAAATCATTAGTAAGGAAACCCTTAAATTGCCCAAAATGAAATTGCCTCATAAATCTACAACTACACTTGTATATTATATATTTTTTATATTGCAAATATTGACACAGAATTTTCTACTTGAAGTGGAGCTTTTAATGCTACTTAGCCTGTGGCTACAAATCCATCCTGCCACCAAACCATGGACTGGATTATACTCACTGTCCATGATGGATTTGAGTTGACAGCATTCTTCAGCAGTCTTCAAAGAATGAAGGTCTTCTCCAACCACGGAGCCAGAATATCCCGAACAGTTTATTAAGTCTTTTTGTGTGTGTCACCTTCAAGCTGCCGTCTCAGCATGCCTCAGCAAAGTGTTGCTGGTATTAGTGACCACAGAGGGACTGGAGAAATCTACAGTAGATGATGGCATCACCACACTATCTTGGCTCCAGAGACAGAGGATAGTGGTGCCAGCCTAAACATAAGATAGAAAGAAAGGTAGTTAAAAAGAAAAAAAATATATATATACACACACACAAATCTTAAAACATACCCATTGCAAACGTCATTGTTGTCGTTAGCACAGTTGTACACAGGCGTATGACAGAAGCCGTGATGGGCTGAAAAAAGATAAATTTATTTTTCAATTGAATAAAAATATGTAAAGATGATTTGGAAACAGTGTACACAGTGTGTAGGCTTTTTGTGGAACTGAGGTAAAAGGCATACTCCAGAAGAACAGTCCTGTTATGAGTGTTTTCTGTAGTTAAGGTTGTTTTTTTTAACTGTTCTCATGAAAAACAAATTGTCCATCTCCTGAATGACATCATCTAGTGCTGCAGCTTATACTGCCAGCCTCTAGTGACATTACGCAGCAAGGTTTGTCCACGTGTAACCAGTCAGTTGAAAGATGATTTACATTTCCTTCTTTTTTAAGTGAATCAAGATAGCCTCTTTGTAGTTGACTTCTGACTTTTTCAAAAATGCTTTTTATACATTGTGACTTTTGTTGAGTAATTCCAGAAGACAGTGGTCGAACGATGGGTAAAAAGGTTTGGTGATGATACACATGTTTGTGCTGAGGGTTGTTTTGTCCAGTGGTGCATAGCAAACAACCACGTGAGTGCATGGCCTTTATTTGTCTGTGCAGGAAATGGGGGAGCAGATGGTCCGCCATAGTGTGTATTTTCAGCTCACTTAACCTGAACCATGAAATGACCCTTGGCTTTGAATGCACACAGAAAGGATAGCAACGACAGGAAGCAGATTAAAAAAGTGAAGCCGAAGCCATAGGTTTTGAGCTGTTTAATGCAGTGCAGTTTGTCAAGACAATCCCTCCAATCCCCACAGTATTAAATCCTGACGGAGTCTGCGAGAGTATCAAAAGACCAACCAAAACCACCACTGCACAATCAACTCCTGCGCCTGTTGCTATAGCGACCTACTTCCCTAGACAATATTTATTTAAAAACACATTGTTGTGCGTGTCGAGCCGGAAAGAAAAAGGTGATGTTTTTGTTTAATGAGGAGGACCACGGTGATGTCACCTACAGCACAAAGCAATAAACCGCCACATGGATGGCTTTATCACTCGTCCGGTTTATTGACTCCTGATTAAACTCGCCTCCCTTGCTTACTTTTATATGCTTGGCCAGGATTTCCCTTTTCAACAGAATGTAAATGCACTTTACAGCTGTCATAATGATGTTGACAAAAGAACCCAGAGGTGAATCCAGCTTGGATGGTCCTTAGGTCCCAAAACAACTTTGCACAAGAAAAGAATGAAGAAAAGACTACATTGAACAGATTATTTCCAGGTGTCATTCTTTTTAAATCCGTCAGTTTCGTTCCCTCTGATCTGTGGTGCAAAATGAAGAATCAGTAATGGGTTCCAGTTTCATGTGAAGTATTGATTGAAAAAAGGAAACTTTTTAATTTTTAATTTTTTTTTTTATTATAGAACTTCACTTTAGTGCCTAGATAATTGTGTTTTCAACCAGAGTGTTTCAAGCCGGAATCTACCAGAGAACTGAGTTTGAACCTTTCTGAGGGACTTTTGCATGTGGTGAAATCTAAATCAAAGAGCCAGGCGGATTTGTCAGTTTGAGTCCAAGGACTGTTCCCTGCTACCACAACGTCAGCTGAACACATTTCTATCCATGATTTTGTTTTTAACGTGTAAGAGTATGTAGGTCATCCCTTACACTTTTTGTTCATTGTGGAGAATCTGGAAAATCTGAAAACAGACGGGACCATGCAGCCGCACCACATCCCTTTTTAGTACAGCTCTTGGCTCAGGTTTCTAACACAGGAAGTCCCAAGATGGCCTGCCTGGTCATCGTGTAGAGAAAGGACAAAGAACTGTTAGCATACCTACAACTAAATTAACGATAAAACATTTTTTAAAAAAGAGTCACAAGTAAAAACCAGACAGAAAGGAAACAAGAAAGATTTGGAGACAGGAGTGAGTTGAGCTGCAGATTTTCACAAATCCCCCTGATGGGAGTCCTTCCAGACCTCATGTTCCCGTGCAGATTAAACTCACGCACACAATAGTTGTATTCAAACTATGTCACCCCAAACCGGACTGCGAATGCTACCTTATGGCACGGGCGGCCGAGCTGTGCTTCGGCCCGGCTCTGCACAGACCCAGCCGACCAGGTTTCCTCCATCCCTCTAACAAGGCACAGCTCTGAGTTTAAGGAATCAATTTCCCTCTGCGCCTTATGCTGGGGACATGTGTGTGCGTGTCCTGCCCCTGTGTGCTGCTTATGAAACGACACGAAAGGCAATCAGTGTGAAGCCCATGATTATTTGATGATGAGGGAATCTGAGATTTTCATTTTTTTTTATTATGCTGGGATGTGTCTCTTCTCTCTCGTCTACAGACTCTCCAGTTTGAATTGTTTCCATATCTCGTATTCTTAATTTGGTATCTGCTTTCAGGCTTTTCCTCTCCGCTGCTCCATGTTTCTGCTTTAAAGAGCCTCCGCATGACTCGTGGACTCATGGCAACGATCCTCACACCTCTCGCCTCGTTGCTCCCCCGGTGCCTTCATGTGTTTTCAGGTCTGCTTTATGCCTGTCGATGCATACGTTTTTCTGTCTCCCGCTCCTGGCACGCAGCCTTTCTACTTCATCCCTGGCACCCTCCTCAGGAGTCCGTAGCCCAGGTTACATAACGCATATTAGAGAGAAGCCCGGAGAGAAAGGCTGGAAGTAAAGAAGAGAGATGGACGGGAGGAGAGGAAGACGATGCCGTGCTTATCCATGGACCAGCACGATTTTCTTGTGTGTCCAGGCAACAGATGCAGTCTGGGTCTTAATTTTTCGGCAGATTTGTTGTTTCTTGTGTAACTGCAGGGTCGGTGTGTGTGCACGCTATTTATTCACTTACTTTAAAGACATTTTCCAGTTCCTTCTCTGCCTTCTGGCCTCTCACCGCTCCTCTTCCTTCTGCCTGTTCTCCGTCTTCTTGCTCATACCCTCCTCATCTCATTTCTGTCAAGATTACACTGTTTCTGGCTGGCCTGAAATGATGTAACTTCATTTTAGCAGGAGACTTTACCCCCTAAAAAAAAGAAAAAGGGGAAAAAAGACCTTGTCGTTCCACTCTTTTTTTTTTTTTTTCCCCACTCAGGGCCTTTTCTTTCCGGTCTTAATTTTATTCCTGTGCATTTCCCAGCAACAGTTCAATACTTGTGGGAAGAGGGAGATCGAAGGAGTGGAGAAAAGCTCCCGTAAAACAACAGAACTTGATGAAAGTATTTGGGCTGGGTTTTTTTCTGTGGTTTCCAGCATTTTCTGCTTTGAGCATCTTTAATCGAGGAAATCGTCTTTGTGAAACTACGCTGATTTAAATGTAATTATGTCATCATGTCAATAATTCTCCACGTGGTCATGATGCAGCTGTAAGATTATGGCTTGTCATGGCCTTTTTTTCATTGACGGTATCTTTGACTGAACGCCCTTTGGAGTTGGGATTCTACAACCCCATAAGTCGAATCCCAAGCCTGACGCGCTCACTGAGGTCATTTGTCATAGATCAGCCTTTTGGGTCTGGAGCTGAAGTGTCATCTGAGGGATCCTCGTTTCAAACACCACCACATGGCATCACCTGTGATCACACATGCTGGCTTGGATTAATGTTTTAGCTCTGACTTTGACAGTCATTGACTGTTAGACAGCCTGACAGATTAGTCTTTTTTTTGTATTCATGTTTTTTTTTTTTTACAGCACAGAAAACTTTTTTATCTACCGATGCTGATTTAATCTGCGCTGCATTCAGTATTGCTATTCTGCGTATTTCCCAATGGATGTTTTGCATGGTATGTGTGCGTTGATTTTTTTTTTCTTTTTTATTACTGTTCGCTGAGGGCAGCGTAGGGCAGGGGAGGCGGGACTGCTTACACTCTGTAGAGGACCGGTTATTGTAGTCAAGCTTTTTAATCCACATTACTCTGTCATATTCCACTCATCTGTAGCATGTAAACTTCTGCTTGGATATTTATTTGTCCCTGTGAGCCCGTCTGAGCATCGGTGTTTAGAACAGCACAAAGACATCTGATAGACTGACGTGTAAGACGTCCATGAATGCAAGGAAAAGGATAAAAGCTTCCAGTGCGCTTTAGTGGTGTGACCACGGCTGCTTCATTGATGGTCACTTGGTTGATTTGTCCACAGTTTTTCTCTTGACTGAAGTCTCTTAGAACCAAATGGTTAGCCATTTAAAACCAGCTGTAAATATTGTTGTCATCTCGATATTTAATGTTTTATATAAGATTAGCATTTTTCTTTCATCAAAAATAATGATTGTTGTTGCTGTTGTCATGGTTACCTGAGGTAGCTCATCTAGGGTGTAAATATGAACCCAAAGGCCGTTCCGAACTGGCACCCAATGTGCGTATGTGATCAACGAATAAAAACAGTGTGTATGGCTTTCTGTATGCTGTTTTCATTGGTATTTAGCTAATTGTTCAACAATACATATTTATACAGTGAAAACAATTATTTGAAGCAGTCTAAGTTATGCTTTTGGGGCTGCATGGTTCATTTGCTAGGTTCACTGTTGGGTGTGGACGCTGTTTTCTGCCTTCTCATCGGCCCCGCAGACGCTCCTTTGCCTGTAGAAACGACGCCGTAAACGCTGCAACCCTGGTGCGACCTTGTCTCTGCTGCATGCATGACACTGTGTGTGTGTGTGTGTGTGTGTATCTGCCGGTTTGTTTGGAAGTGGCAACAGTTCGAGACCGGTTGCCAGACTCAGCACTTAGCCTGGCACTGCCTTTTCCGGCTGCGCGCGCTGCGGTCGGGGACCTGTGCTGGCGCTCATCAAGTATGCCGTTGGAGTCAGCGCTGCAGTAGAGATGCCTAATGGAGAGGGAAGAGAGAGTTTGGAGGGAGACTCTGAATACATGTCGCACCACCCCGCTCTCTTCCAGCTTCTGCGCTCTCCCCCCCTTTTTTTTTGTCACACTTGCCAATTACGCCTTTTCACACTTATCTATCTCAGCCTGCTCTTCTTCCGCATCTCTACCCTTTCAATATCCACCCCACCCACTAAATTCCACCGCTCTTATCCCCATTCATTTCCCCAGCCTTTCAAATCTCTCGCCGTCTCATTTCTACCAAATTGAATGTCATTCATACCTCTCTCGATCCCCTGCAGCCCGGGGGAGAAGCTGTTGACTTCCAGCAGTCCCTCCTCTCCCCGTTGGTAGCCTCCGAACATGACAGAGATCACCACGGAGACACTCGCGGCTCATCTTCCTCGGGGTTCCTGTTACCGCGCCCATATAAGTACTTCCTCTGTGCCAAACGGGACGGCAGTGTTGATCTGACTCCAGCGCTAGCGGGAAAAGGTCAGGTTTGTCTCTTTCCAAAGGATGGGATGGTGTTGAGACTTTGGGGGAGTCTGTTGTGACATACCCGGCCACATAACTATTGTTTCACACTCACACTCTCTGACTTCCTCCTCTTCATCGTGCTTCTGGCTTTTACGATGGACAGAGAACACCCAGTCCCTGCCAAACGGAAAGTGGTCATGATTCAGAGAGAACAGACTACAGGGCTACTTCATGCGTCCCAGTTTGTGCTTCTCTCGCATCGAAACGGTCAAAGCTGGAGCCCCTGCCATCATTTAAACAATGTCCCATCGTGCACCGATGGTCGACTGCAGGAAAAATAAGACTGATTTGAATCACAGACGATAAATAAACAGCTTCCTGATCTGGTATCGGATGAGCAGCTGGGTGACTGGATGTGTGTGTGGGGTGGCCGCGTTGAGGCACCGGCATATTGCATGGAGCAGCAGACCAGAGGAGGGGACAAAGCATGCTGCATTAATCACCATCTCCATCCACCAGTCTGTCTCAGAGGCTGACTCACTCTCCATTAGCAACACCACTTCTGCCAGCTGCTCGCTGAAGACCTGAAAGCGGGCCGAAGCCCAACCATCACGTCGGTCTAAGCCGTGGGAACCATTTGGGGGCGAGTGCGGGTCTCGAGATGTTCTGCCTGCAGCTTGAAGCTGAATCTCCCAATCAGTTGCTAAAGCACTTTTAATGGTGAATCATTAATTGTCAACACCTGCAACATTTTAATATCAGCCTAGACAAATAGCTTAGCCACTCATGTAGCTGGCACAGATGTTCGCTGGCTCCCAGTGAATGACAGTTAATGACTCAGTCTGCGCTCTCCTGGGCCGTATAGAGGTGAGAGGGGATTTTGCGTCATTCAGTTGCTTACGGTACTCACGGTACCACCATTCATCCTCGGCAGAGCAAATATAAGCTGTATCCACCAGTAATTAATATAAACGGAGCCAAATGCATGTTGTTGACAGCACTTACATTGTTATCAGCTGCAATCGTACTTGAACCTCACCGGGTTTCCCTCCGTGCTAAACAACAGATGTATGCATAGAAAAAAATCGGTGGGAAAAAAAACAACAGCAGAGCACTGCTCCCTCGCGTAGCAGTTTGCTACATTAATGAATGAGAAGCTACGTCTACAGATTTTTAAGTGTACACAAGTAAAATCTTATTTTATTAAGGGATGCATTGCCTAAGTGACATTCCAAGGTAACAGATCACTTCAACACCTTTAAGAATGTAAGTGATAAAACAAGCGGTCACAGGCTGTTTTTGCTTTGCTTTGCAATAGGGATTTTGCCAATCACCAATTAGAGTGGAAATAGACACGAGTAGCTTTAGGTTTTTGCATGTGTTCGATCGAGAATCAGTCAACACAAAGGAGCACGTCCAAACAGTCATCTAGATAAAAACTATGTTAATCTATGCTGCCCCGATTCTGAGAAATTAAATATGTGATGGAGGCCTCTGGATTTGAGCTCATGCTAGCAAAGGTAAACAAGTCGGTGGCTGCGGCATTTTGCCGTAGTACAAGTCTGGGGTCAGTATTTGAATAGATAAACTTAAGAAAAAAAAACCTGGCAGCCTAAGCGCTGAGTGATGGCAGTTGAAGGCTTGTACCTTTGTGACTAAACGTATATTTTAAAGCTTGAAGATTTACTTGAGATGGTGGGTGAAGTGGTTCGAACTTACAGACGCCTCACAAAACACGTTACAAGAAAACACACTCTTATCCACCATCTAGTTTGGCTACAGTAAGCAGTAACGTAAAACTTCTACAAACTAAAACTCATTCCGAATTATTTATGGACCTTTTTGATCCCTCGAATCGGCTGCGTGAAAGGCCAACAAATTTCGAGAAGCATCCATGATTTAGAGGGTGTTCGCTGATCAAGCCGTGACACGATGACACTGCAGGGAGACATGCTATTTCCTCCTGCAGGAATCAATATGCTTTGTCAGCCATAAAGCTCCCACTGTGGACTGGCCCTCTTCTGTAAAACCTGATCCATACTGCATAATCACGCCAAGGTCAGGCAAGAGAGCCATTTGCATACAGACGCAGGCACCTTGAACTGACAAACTCGCCTGCCAGCCAGGCAGAAAATTAACCAGTCAAGTCAAGTTTGAGCCATTCCTGTTGTTTGAGTGTGTGTGTACGTGTGTGTGCGTGTGCGTGTGTGTGTGCGCATGCACTTTTTAGCTTGATAATACCTGTGCTTTCTCTGCTATTCCATTTTGTCACAGACGCAGTCTTGGTAGGTGGCTAATTGAAAGCACCTACACTGCTGTTACTCTCTTTTTCTTCTACACATAACGTCTGGGTGTGTGTGCCTGGTGTGTGTGTGTGTGTGTGTGTGTGTGTACCGCTTGTCTCTTGTTTGCAGCCTGTGCGATTCCTAAGCTTTAGCCGCACATCTATTAGAAGAATTGAAATAGCAACTCAAACATTTTCAAATGAATCTTTTGTTGCACGACAATGCGCCATCGGAGCTTCAGCTCTGTGCGGGTTTTTTATGAAACGCGTGAAGGATCTTGTTCTGGGTTCAGACTGGTGAAAAGGAGCTGTCACAGAGGCAAAAGGAAAAAAAAAGAAAACAAACAGCTGCTTATGTCGAAGCGATGCAGCCGTGTTTGTTTTGTTTTCTTAAGTCACGGCGAGGTAGTATGCTCATTCTGATAAACGCGTGTGCCATGTGCCCGTCGCACCACGGTTAAGGTGAGATGGATTAATCACCTCCTGTCAATCTGCTGTTTCACACACTCACACATTCAGTTTATTGCTGAATCATGGCCATTCTGCCGCAGCAACAATGACTCACTGCAAGATTAAAACAAGGCTGAGTACTGAACAGAAGGAGACACACACACACACACACACACACACACACACACACACACACACACACACACACACACA
>JABUIW010000217.1:8269303-8361331 GCA_013363375.1 Menidia beryllina
ACACACACACACACACACACACACACACACACACACACACACACACAGGCCAATTCTGGTTTGGCTCGGTAGAGAAGTAAATATCCATATCCAGGACTCAGCTTTGGCTGAGTGGCTGTAATGAACGTCAAGGTGAGCGAAGGAGGGAAGACGTGGACGGACACAGTGGACGGGGCAGTGGACAGGGGAGTGGACAGGGCACCCCACAGAAGCTCCCACGGTCCGGTGCTGCTGGTACCGTGGCGACGGGGCCATACTGTGGCAGGGTGGGTTTTTTCCCTCTACAGTGAAAGTGGCACACTGATTTCTTCTTCATAAACTTCCAGACAGAGCTGGTGCTGCATGTGTTCTCACCGTGATGGTGATATGCCGTGACAGGTGCGGCACAGCGAAAGGTGTCGGCTGCCTCAGAGATGCGTTTTATTTCAGTATTTTTTTTTGTTGCTGACAATGAGGTAAGAGACATCTGTTAAAAAAACATAGACATCAAATCTGTTTACAGAAGTATTTATTTTTTTGTTTCTGATTTGAACACAACAAAGAGTACAAGACATGAACATTAATGTAATAAGATGAGACCATAAGACCATGGATAAGAAAACATAAACCAACAAAATTGACAAAATAAAAACCGAGGAGGAATTTATATATTCAAATGAGTAACGAGTGAATAATTAAGAGGAAATAAATATATATATATGTAGAAAGAAAAAAAGAGAAAAGAATATAGAAGTATTTCTAATGCTGATGTTTCCATACAAGTGTTGGTGTTACAGGCTGGTGGTTGGAGCTTTTTTTCAGATCTGGATTTTTATTGTGTACTAACTGCAGTAAAATTAGGATCGGTTTTAGTTTTCATTTATTCAGTCACAGCATATACGTGTGGAATCATTCAATACAGAACCTACCAAAGTCGCCTTTGTATTATTGAAAACAGTTTCCATAGAATTTCATTTAAATTCTGAGCCTTTCCTGTTAATCGCCATTTTTATTGCTTCAACACTAAGGAGCACCTTTGTGGGCAACTTCTGAACAAACTATCCCTCACATGTCCAAACATTCAGCCACCATTCATCACAGTTCCAGTCTGAATTAGGCGTCATGGCTGTCATTTAGATGTGACACCAACAGGTTCAGCAGCATCTCAAAGTTAAGCTTTAGCTTTCCCCAACAAGAGCTTAAAGTGCACGTCGGACACACAAATGCACCTCAGTTTGGGTATTTACAAGCTAGCAGTAATTAAGTATTAGACCTAACAAAATGTCCATCCCGCTTATAGTTTGACTCTGGACAGAAAATCAGAAAAGCTGATAAACATTTATAGTAAAAACAAGTTGATAAAAACGTCCAGTCTGTAGCTGACTGATTATGTAACGGCTGCCACTTCCTTCTATTTTTTTTATGATTTCAGCTATGTGTAAACACTAAATGGTGGGATATGTTTTGGTAGGCAGGGTGTTCATCCATTCAGAGATGCTAATGTGTCATGCGTCTGTATTTGTTGATACTATGATGTGAGGATGAGTGTATTGAGACATGCTGTTTGGGGGTGTTGATTGACATAATGTTGAGCTGCCAATTCAGTGTAATAAAAACTGCCGGTGATATGGACACAATAGCTCCGCCAATGGAAAATTGTCATCGCATCAATCTATTAGCTCCGTTCTGCCATTATTTAGAATTCCAAGGGAGTGTTGTTTACTCTTGTTTTCTGGAAGTGGAACAAGCCACAACATCCTCCCGTACAAGGAGCTGACGTGCAGGGATCCACCTGACTCATGCAGTGTTTGCACCCACCTCGTCTTGGTTTACACAAAATGGACAGATCAAATTGCCTGGCGTGGCCTCTCTATCACACCGTCTGTCTGCGTTCATCCGTCTGACTCCTACTCCCACTTTTAGTCACCCTACTTAAAGCCATCACGCCTACTTTGTCTGACAGCTGGGAAGCTTTAACATCACTGCCTGGCCTCCAGAGTTTCACCACCGCACAATAGCTTTTTCATTTGGCTGTTTGACCCCGCTCGGGCTTTGAACACAGGCACTCCCGGCAGAGGAGGATAATTCCCCGTAATGTATCGCACTCCGACTGCTAATTTTCTAAAAGCGTGTGCAGCTAATGCTTGACTTATGTTATTTTCCGAGTCCCCGTAACAGTAATAGAAAGACGTACGTGGGTGGCTGACTGTTAGTTCTGGGCAAAGAAAAAGTGAAAAGAAACGATTTTTCTATCCTGTTGAAATTAACCAAGCTTTCCATTCCTGGTGCCTGTTGGTGTGTTGGATCACAGAGAGGCTTTGGGCCTCGTGCCACAACAGAGAGGCAGATTCATACTGTGGAGTCCTTCCAAAAGTCCTCCATCTCCTGCATACACACACACACACACACACACACACACACACACACACACACACACACACACACACACACACACACACACACACACATACACACACACACACTCCATCAAACAGCCACACTGTCACAGGCACACGCTTAATTATTCAGTCACTAATTATCTCCATACCCGGTTACATAACTGAGGTTGCTTTTGTAAGTGGAGGGAAGAGGAGACTTGTGAAGAGATCTTGCCGGAAGAACCGAGCTTTTCAGAGAATTTCATATATCCCTGGCGCTGACGCAACTTTTCTGGAGCATATGAAACTGCTCGAAAAACCATCCCCCCGGAGAATATCAGAATCTGGTGCACATGTAAAGAGAGTGGCAGAGAGAAGAACTGCCCAAGTTTGGAACCATACGTCCAGCCGTGTTTGTAAACACCCCCCCCCCCCCGCCCCCCGTCAGATGGCGTCAGTGCGTGCTGGTGTTGTATGCACACATGCACAGCGCGTGATCTGAAGACGCCTGGGACTCGGTCTACATCAAGTAGGAGGTTTTTGGGCTCCATGGAGACGAGGCTGCTTAGTAAACCCAGTCGTGCATCTCTTTTTTCCCTTTTCTTTCCTGTGCTCATCGACTCCTGGCTTTTCTCCACCACGCTTTGTTTTTCAGTTATGTAAAGCCTCTCCTTATCTACTTTGCTGTCAAGCTTTATGATAAAAAGGTAATCTTAACAGCATTTTGAAACCAGTGATCGCTGAGTTGGCATATAAGACATTTAATTGGAAGATTTAATGGCTCTACAATGTATGGAGTGGTCATTGAAAACAACACAAAGCATGCCTGGTGGCACAAGCCAACAGTTTTGCTCAGCAAAGTTTGTTTTTAAAGACCGGGCCATCTCAGTCTTGTGTTAACATTCTGACAAGCTACACAAGTATAAATTATGTGCCGCCCTATCAACACGTCATTTTCTTTTGGTCTTGTTTTGACAGATAAAAGCAGTTAAAAGTTCCAGATAAAGGACAGATAAAAGCTCCATATTTAGTAGAAAACCTCAATCCTAAAAGAAACCCTGAGACCTTCACACCATGATTACTTTGAAGAGTTGCCAGCAATGACAGAGACGCACTTTACCCAGACACCAGGGTTTTTGGGCCTCTTTTGACAGAAGTTGAAGAAAAATCTGGAGCCATGCACACTAGCACAAATTGATTCTGGGACAGTTTCTCTCCGAGAGCTCTCACTGTTTTTCACATGGTGCCTAATGGTTATAGCTAATTAAGTGAATAAAAGTGGACACTAACGTATGGGGACAGATAAGAGAGATAATTGGTTAGAAAAAGGTCCCATGTGACACTGTCTGATTTTATTATTGTCTTACTGCACACACACACACACACACACACTTACATGCATGCACTGCCCAACACTTGTAGCCATTTCTGATCTCTGATGTTTGCATGACAGGCTTTTTTTTTTCTTTCTTTTTTTTTACATATTGAATGCGCTTCATCATTGTGCCAGTAATGGAAAAATTCTTCAAGCTGTGACTCCAAACATACATTTACGCACATCCCGGTAATTAAAGTACACACACACACACGTTGGTAGTCTCGCACACCAATAAAAAACTAAACAAACAGGCCTCCACATGGGAGCTTTCCATTTGTTGATATTTTCCGCAGTTGCAGCTAAACTTAGGAAGGAGTGATCATGGAGCTCAGCTTACACCGGGCAAGCCCAAAGCGTGGTGGCGGGGGGGGGGTCACCTTTCATCAGCGCCGGCCACAGTCCCTATCCATAATGTGGCTGAAGCCATCTGGGGTGTGAATGGATGCCGCGCATGCCCCTGACATCATGGAGTTTCCACTGCAGCGTCGGGCCCACCTGACTCGCGGCAGCTTTGATACGGCAAACTGCTGGCTCACATGCAGGGGTTCCCCACCCACCACCCCTCCTGACCATAGATGGACTCCCCGGAGCTGCTGTGTGTGGGAGGGTTGTCATCCTGATGCTCAAAGGTCAGTTTGCCAATGTATCACAGACGTCAGGAAAAGTGAACTGGATGGAGACGGTAAAAGAAGCCCTTACTGCTCTGCTGTTAGGTGGAGAAATGAGACTGGCTCCAAAATTCAGGACTTGGGTTGCTTTGATTTAAATGCGGAATCCTTGCTGTCATTCAGGCACAGCTTAGATTCACCCTCTTGTGCATCATTTAATGTGGCAAAGTGATAAGAGGTTAAACTTCAGCGACAATCAGCAATTCTGTTTCTAGTTCTCCTAATTTTCTGAAGGGAGACACGTCGTGTGTAGTTGCTTGATGTTGTGAGGCTCATCCCATATGCCTGATAAAAACATCTGTGTATCAGCAGCCGAGTGATCCGGGGTTATTCCTGGGCATTACCTCAGAGGTTTCCTTTCCTGAGCCATATCTCCACAGCTGTTAGTCACATGTTATTCTGTTTCTTGCATATCAGACTCCATCAGATCAGACACTCGGCTGAAACCCCTGTTGGACGGAGCATCTGCGAGTCTGCTGCAGGGAACAAGCTCCGTCTTTAGCCAACATTCCTGTCTGATTTTTAAAAAAAAAGCCACGCAGGAACACCGTGTGATAAGAGATGCATAAAAACGCAAACGCAATGAGTATGCTAACACGGAGCGTTGGGAGGCTGATTTATTTTGGCAAGATTGTTATGTGAGGGGAATGAAATATTTTAAGACTGGGCCTGAAATGTTCCATCACATGGTTCCACGTCCAGCAGAAAGAGGTGATATGATGCCCCTTAACTTTAGTCTCCTGCTCTGAATGATCCGGTAATAAGGCATTCCCTGGTTTTTGGGAGCTTAACTTCCCGAAACTTCATCGGAGCACAGACTGCAGCCTCTACACGTATTTATAGTGGCGTCAGACTTTTTTCCTCCAACTTTAAAAAGGTCCTTTCCTCAGTGTTTTTGAATGAAAATAAGGCCCCTCTCACCGCTCCCGTGTGGCTATCCTGTGCATGCAGGTGGACCCGTTTGGGTGCAGGCTGGAGGCTGCCGGGGCCACCGGCTGATGCAACAGAACCCAGATTGAAAGCTCTCTTCTTGATGACAGCCCTGAAACTATAATTGTCGCAACAGCCCACAAGCAGAAGATGTCATGTGACCCCCCCCCACCTCCTCCTCAGAGCAAAGTACATGGAAAAAAGATAAGGCACACCCACTCACACATCAGTGTGCCTGTGGGGAAAACCCTTTGGAAACAATGTCTGGTGCGCCTGGGGGATTTGAGAGGGGAGAGCAGTGATTTCACCCGCTGTGCACAGCGGCGTATGTGGCTGGAAACCAGGTTTTCCCTCTCACCCTTACCTGAAGAGGGTTGTCAAATCGCTTTTTTTAAAGGCTGAAGCCATAGTATTTGTGTTGTCTTTAATGCTTGTTATTCAACTCTTGGCACATTTTCTCCCATTCTCGCCACCCGCAAAGAAAATGTTTTGCTCCGCGTGCGACTAGAAGGGATGACATATTTTCAATCCTTGTTTTGAAGCCAACACAGAGAGTTGGCGCAACTTCCACCCTCTGGTGTCCAGAACACACGCTTGCACAAGTGAACGCATGCACACACGTAAGTATGTGGAAAATAATCGATGGTCAGTCCACAAACATCAAATGCGGTCCACTTCTCCACGATTTACTCCCCCCCCCACCCCCCCGACCCCATTGGATATAAGCAGTATAGAAAATGAATGGATGGATGGTTTACTTTCTGTTTTGTCATGTAACACATTGGACCAGTAACACAGTTATTCTTTTAGCTGTAAACCCAAAGAAATTCAGCCAACTGGTAAATTACAAACATGGCCTTCAGTTGACTTCAGCTTTGGGTAATCAGTTCTAACCTTGAGAAAAAGACTTAAGAATGAAGGCTGTTGCTAAGTGGTTTCGGAATTCTCTAATGGAAAACCCAACAGCAATGTCAGGGTGATCCACGCCATGTGGACTGCATCCTCAAAGTAACAGTCCAGTTCATGCCAGTTAGAATCCAAATTATTTTATTACAGTCAAATCGAATCAAATTCCAAATTGGTCCAATTCATACAAACCCAATTAAAGAGGTTTGTTTGCTAAGGAAGCTAACAGAATGCACAAAATTCACCTTGTTCCAACTATGAGTACAGGAGGCAACCGTGATGAGAATAAAAACCTCCCTTTTAACATCAAGAAACCTCTGGCAGAACCAGACTCAGAGGGCATCACAAACATCAGGGATATCCCAGAAAAACAAGTTAATAACAACAGCAAAGTAATTTATAATGGTCCATCACGGGAGTTCCCACAGCAGTAAAGGACTAGTGCAGCATAACTGGGATGTTTCTGGGCCACCGGGGCCATCCCTAACTATAAGCTTGATATAAAATGAAAACTTTAAGCCGAATCTTAAAGGGAGAGCCGGTGTCTGCTTCTTGAACCCAAACCAGCAGCTGTTTCCACAGAGAGGATCCTGATAACTGAAGGCTCTGACTCCCGTTCTAAGTTTAGAAACTCTTAGAAGCACATGTAGACCTGCAGTCTGAGAGCAAAGTGCTCCGTTAGGAAAATAGTACACTCTGAGGTCGTAAAGATATGATAAAGCTTAGTTAGTAAGAGTCCCAGGATTTTAGATTGTGTTCTAAATTTAACAGTCGATCAGTGAGGAGAAGCTTGAATTGGAGTAATATGATCTCTCCAGCTAGTTTATGTGAGTCTGGAGCATACATGTGGAATAAAGAGCTGTGATGAAATGGACCTGTGTGGGTCAGGAGTATCTATAATGCGACTGACAGTGAAGCAGTGAGAGAAAATATGCAGAGAACCCAGAGGAAGTGAAAAAAGGACATTGAAATAGAAAACGATTCCAGTTAAAGGCTGGTAAAAGGGTATTTTTATGTGAGACACTAATAGAAAACGCTGCAGAAACACAATAATGATAAGAAGATTGGAAGGCAGCTCAATGGTGTGTTCAATTTTAACTTAGTTGTTGGAATTAGAGAGTTCTAAGTTGAAAAATATCGGCCCTTTTCCAAAATTGGATATCAAACTTGAAAAGTCAGAGCAACCGCTAATATGTAGCCTGACCTCAGAATCAAACATGGCTGTCCTTGGCATAACAAGTGAGGACTCTTTGTTGGTATGTAGTATCAGTTTGTGTATCACTGAATAAGTCGCATTCATAGTTCTGCCCAGCCTCTATCGAGGTCATATTTAAATCTGTTTGATATAGCACATTGCTTTGTCATCAGTCAATCTCATAGTAGGTCAAACTTTAGTGAGCACAATGAGCTAATCCTGCAGGTTTTCTGTCCTGCAAATGGAACACGGTCAAATTCAGTTATTTTACGGTTCGTTTCTTTTTAAGAAAAATCGTTGCATTAAGCTGCAAAGAAACCCCTGTAAAAAGGCTGACCGTTCCACAGTCACTGCCATGTTGCCCTGTGTAAAGACATGCATCAAAATTTCAACTCTATTACCATCGACATAGCAAATTGTGAATGTATTGAAGATAAAATAGTATTGTCATTTTCTAAAAAGGCTTTTGTTGTCAGAGCATTTCCGGATCGTCACTTTATATCCACGTGAATGCATTTCTTTCTCGCCACTTCCTCTTCTTTAGTCGTGTGCTGCTATCTTTGACTGTGTAACATCTGCTTTTGACACGCACAGCCCCACACACACACACACAAGTGCACGCAAATCTGAACAGGTTGCAGACACGTTGTTTGGTGCGAGACTGGAAACTGAATCACTCTCAGAGGCTGGCACACAATTGGGAAGCTGTCGCTGGCTCATAATTAGTTGCAGCGGTAAGGTGATAACGAGCGACAGCCACTCATTCCGATCGGAGGTGTCGGTGCCGACGTGCTGTGGGAAGTCGCAGCCCCACCCGTCACACTCTGCCACACGTCCCCCGGCAGCTGCTTCTGACTACAGATGTGCGCCCCCCACAAGTGTAAAAAGTAGCTGAAATCATGGCTATCTTGAGAGACCCCACGCTCGACCTTTTGGTGAGACAGAATATGAGCTTCAGAAGAGCTCATGTGTCCCCCATAAGTCCTCCTCCTACTCCTTTCTTTTCCTCTTTGTCTTTGCCCATCATCTCCACCCACTCCTCTTCCTCCTCCTCCATCCACACCATCTGAGTCATCTGAACCGAAAGGTGAGATGCTGCGATCAGCTGGTTATTTTCATCTTGTCTCGCTACATGTGAGGCTCTCTTCACAACTCTTTTGTTATCACGTTATTCCCCTCTTTGGCTCTCACAGTTGTCGTATCTGTCAGTCAGGTATCATCTTAGAATAAGCTGCGCTAATTACACAAGTTTTTAGTCCATGTAACAGTGCTTTGTTCAATCCGCACAGTCCAAATGGGGATAAAAAAGGGGATTAACAATTGATTTGAAAATAAGTTTTTCCATGTGCTTCAGCTCACTTTACCAGTGAGCAATGGGCTTTTCTGTGGCACTTTTAATTTATTACGCTTGGGTTTCTGTTTTGAACATTCATTATTCACAGATGTATAAATATGACCTATTAGGACCATTTTCTACTGCCCTGCTTCACGCTTGCCTGTGGTACTGTGACCTGGGGGGGGGGGGGGGGGGGACGCCATGACACCACAGCCATCCTCATGTATTTTATCAAGCACAGTGCTTTGGTTATTAAGATGCTGTGGTAGATCGCATGTTATTATGTAATTGTGTATTTATAAGCTGTATCCATTCATCCATATTAATATTGATTCCATTGAAACCAGTTGTTAATCATTGGTAGATGGATCTGTTTTGCAGCCAGCATGCAGGCAGCTGTAAGAGCCTTCAGAGGGTTCCTGGGAAAGAGTGTTTGACTTTAGTCAGTTGTTTTGGGAGCTCTAATTACTGAGATATTGTCACGTTGAAATGTGGGCTGATCAGACAGCAAACACTGTTGCCTACTTAGGTCTGCCTGCAAACGCTTTTAGTCATCTAATGTATGTGTACCATCAGGTGGTATATGCATACATTTACAATAACGTGTCACTCATGAGGCATATGGCTTTTGAAAAAACAAAGTAGACCATTAACATAATTAAGAAAAGAACATTTAATTTTCATAGCCGGTTTTCATTCAGTTTAGAGTGCAAATTGTACAAAGTACTATAAAAATGTCACACAGTCCTGTTTCCATCTGTGAGATCTTTTCCCCTCTGACACATCAGGCAGTCCAGCAAAAGTCTGCTCTTGTAGATATTAAACCTAGTTGTGTGGGAATGATCACATAACTTATGCTGTCGCATAACTTTTATCCATCCATCCATTGTCCACCGCTTATCCGGGGTCAGTTTGGGGGGGGCAGCGGCCGAAGCAGCAAACCCAGACTCTATAAATACCCAAAATGGGAATTTGAGTCTCGGCCCTCTTACCAGTTCAACCTCCTGGCTTAGTCATCCTCCTCAGTATAAGACCTTCTGTCCTCTCTACCTCCGGGGGCTGCTCTTTTCACCTGGCAATATTTGGTCTTGTTTCTCCTCCCCTCAGGTTGTGGAAACAGCAGCATGAGCGGCGACATGTACAGTGCCGGCTACCACGCCATCACCAATATCGATTACTCCTGGGTGTGCATCAGTAATATGAGTGCCAGGTACAGCGACTGTCCCAGCATGACCTGGAAGCAGATGGACGTTCGGCAGCTCGCCTTCCCTGACGCGTCGTTTGATGTCATCCTGGAGAAGGCCACTCTGGATGCCATCATGGTGGAGGAGAAAACACCTTGGGAAGTGTCCCCTGAAAGTGCCTGCTTCATTCACCAAGCTCTGATGGAGGTATTGTGTGTTTATTTTTGTTTTTTTTGTTGGTTGTTTGTATTGCCATAATTTAGAACGACCTCCGTTTGTTTGGATGTTGAAAATATGTTTAATTTATTAGTTGTCAAAAGCTGAAATGTTTCAGCTTAACTGTCTAGCCTTTAAATATTATCACATTAAATTATATATATGGCAGCTTTTTCATAAGGCGGCTTCAATCCTCAAATAAGTTAGTAAATATCTAAAGGGTCAACTAAGCAGAGGTCTGTTTATTTATGCAATACAGGATACTGAAAAAATAAAGACTTACTGCTCTGTGAAGAAAACCATATCAACGATTGAGCCCTCGAGAATGAAAATCCAATTGATGAAACAGTGTCATGCTTTGTTGTATGATAAACCGATCAAATTTTAAATACAAGACTGAGGTCATTCTATCATTGAGATTATACTTTTACTGTAATTTTCGCCGCTCTTATGAAGAGTGCTTTATAAATGTGTTGGCTGCCACCCAAATAGCTTGCTGCATCTTGATTTCGGCTGGCCGGTTTATTATGAACGCGTAAAATATCCGGCATCTCGCCTCCTGTTCAAAATAATGTGGTTGAGAGGCTATGATTCTTTTAGGTCATCATAGTTCTTACAATTGCGGTATTTCCAGAGCAGTGGACATCATGTCAACTTAACTGGATTTGCAGCTCTGTGTCACTGAAAATGAGCTGTTAGGTGTGGTAACTAGTCAGTACCCAGAACCCAGTGTGGAGGGATCCAGTGAAGCTCCTTTAGTCCCACAGCACAGTCCCAGTCAGTGGGATGTTATAGCTGATGAAGAAAGCAAGAAAAGCATTGTCCAGAGGCTAAAACCCTTGGTTCACCAGTAGTCAGGTCACATTTTCTGCACCGACTGAGACACTGCAATGCAGTATCAGGCTTTTCTCAGACCAGCTGCAGACTGTAAATTCACCGTGAAACATTTTTCACATTTTTTGTATTCTTAGATCCATGTAAACAAAAATCCCAAATAAATTGGAATATAATTACAACTTTTTTTCTTTTCTTTATTTTTTGCCCTCCCAGACCTTTCTGGACAGCTTATTTGCCTCACTGGCTGACTACTCCATATCCTTTTTGAAAGCCCTTTATAAAGATTAGTGTAAGACACAAAGGTTGTTGCGTAACGCTGCATGTTTAAGACTGTTAATCCAGAGGACTGTCTTAAGACAACCTTAAGTGAGGGGCTAAGAGAGATTAAGTATAAAAACTTATCCCTAAACTAGAGTCAAAGTAAAGGGATATTTTATATGAGGAACAATACATAAGTTATGTGAAAGTATCATCTCCAGGACAGGTAGGGAATTTGTTGGCTGAAGGTCTTTCAGTGGGTTCATTGGTGTTGTTATGCTCTCTGGACATTGAGTAGCTGTTCCAGTGCATGGAGTGATATCTTGTTAGAGAGCAAACTTTTTAGCATCCTCTGTAAATGGTTCACTGGACTAGGAGTGAAGTCCTGCTCAGAAAGACTGGAATGCATTTGAACAAAACAAAGGTCACACGTACACGAGATGAAGTGCTTTTGTTTTACCTTTAAGTGTCGTACAGAGAGGGATCACATAGCTCACAATAAGAGTTCATCTGCAAATTACTTTCTGACAGTCAAATCAGTAATGGTGGCACTTAACATTTCCACTCCACGGCCCATCACTTGACTGTCAAGACGTGAAGAGCACTCAGCTATGGGCCGCATCGCTAACTGCCACTGTGTCGGGGAGACAATGACAATGTTTTGGCCATTAGCCATGTTAGACATTGACACACCGAGGCAAGAGTACACCACTATTAACTGAAGTAGGTAGATCACAATTTCTGAATAGGGAAGAATTACTCAGGAGCCTCTCACTATCATGTCTGAAGCACAACTAGATAGGCTCCAATCAAAACTTTAGTTCGTAATAACAGCTTTGAGTTCAGGCTCAGCATGTGGACTGAATATGAAATTACAGTCAGCGTAGAAGAGGAAAAGGTCAACATTTCAGCGTGTATTTTCAAAATTCGGACATTTTGGAACTATACACAAACATTGTATTGCATTACACGCTTACATGTTAAAGTGCAGACAATTAGACATTAGCATAGCAACAGGCCACGCCCTCTCATATATTTTCCTCTTGTGTTTATGCAAAAAAATTTTTTGTGTAGAATTACACAAAGTAATTCTGCATCTGCAAACATTTGTCACCTTTTTGAGTTTGACCATTAAGAGGTCTATGAAACAATAGTCTCATTTGTGCCCAGTGGGTTCATCTATTTATTTTTAATATCAGGTCTGATTCTTATTAGTTCATCCTCTCCCTCATATCCATTTGTACTCTGTGTCATTAATGCAATCAGTCACCCTTTAAAGACTGCAATGCTTCATAAATGTTATCCTGTTCTAGAAAGAAGAACATTTTTACCTGATGAACTCTGTTTTTTTACAGCTTTGAGCCAGACCCATTCATTAAAAAAAGGCACATCCACTGTTGTTTATCTGCTGCGTGGGCACACACATGCACAGGGAGACGGGGTTCTGGGTGTTTTCCTCTAACAGAAGGAAGCATCCGAGGCAGATCAGTGAGGGTGGTTGATTGACAGATGGCAGGATTTCTCTCCTGTTCAACAGGAGTCGGTCTGTGTTCATATCACAGCTCAGTTTGGAGACCATAAAAGTTACAGAGTGGGGGTTTCTTCTCACTTGCCATCACCTGCTTCCTTTTGCAACATTTTTTCTCCTCACCTTTGATTCTCATTCCGTTTTCCCCTCCTTTATGGCTTCTCTCACCTGTTCCGTGCTCAGGGCTGTGTAGTGACATTACTGTGTGGCTGTGATCGAGCTGTCTTTGTGACACACTTTGAGAGTACACGTGTGTGTGATTGCTGCTAACCATCTACGTGTGTATGTAGTCACCGATAAGTTCTTTGCGTCCTCTGCGCAACACCGAGGTTCACATGGGTACAGCAGTCACGATTCCTGTGTGTGTGTGCGTGTGTGTGTGTGCGTGTGCGTGTGTTATGCAGAAATGTGGGAGGTCTGCTGGGAGCCGGCGCTCTTACAAAAAAACATTCTCACAAATTAGAAGAGGAGGGCAGATGGAAAGAGACGAGGAACAAAGAAGAACAAGGAAACGATGTGTGAACAGTTTAGCAGAAGCAAGAAAACGAACGGGATGGCAGAAAGAGAGGGATGAGAAAGAAGGATATCCCTGAAGGATCTTTTGCTGAAATCACAGAAAAGTCAGAATGAGTTGATCAAAATGCAAAAAAAAATGGAGGGTAAGGAAACTGCATGGCAGGATGGGGTGGGAGAGAGAGTGGGAGAAGAGAGGGGAAGACAGAAACCAAGACTGACAGGAAGATAATGAGCAGTGTGCCAGTATGAGACCTATGGGAGGAAGGTAGCAAAGGAGAGACTCAAAGAGGAGGGGAGGAAGACAACCGCTGCACAGCTCAATATAAAATCTGTGATCTTAATGATTATAGAAAAAGCGGTCATGGGTGAAAGATAATGATGAAAATGATGGAAAACGATGCAGTCAAAGATGATCAATCTCATGTTCAAATCAGGGAGAAACCACATTTTGGTTAAATTATTTACCTTTGCTGATCTTTGGCAAATACAAGAAGTGCAGCTAGAGTGAAACAAAATTAGAATTTTTCAAGTTTCATTGCATTTTGGTCATCTATAACTGCAAATCATTAAGCCATTGACCCAGTAACAGCAGCATGTGTGTAATGATGCACGGCTCTAATTCTGTTCCAAACATAATGCGAATCCTTGTTTAAATGGTTCTTACATCCTCGGTAAGCCGCCCATGCTCAGCCTGCTGGAGCCGGCTGCAGAGTGCTGCGCCGCCAGTACAGGCTGAGCACTTGACTTTCACTCCGCTTGTCTATGACCTCTTTTTCCTACGTTTATTGCCTTTTTGTTGTTTGCCACTTTGCCCTCAGCACAGAACACCCAGAATACTTTTACAGACATCAGCAGGGCATGCATGAGGTCATTCTTAAAGTTTTTTTTTTTTTTTAGGTCTCTCGCACTCAAAGGATAAGAACACAGATTCGGTTTCGCTCACTGAAATGTTTTAATTTAAACAGGGCTTCCCAATTTCAACTTTTTTTTGAGAATTTCCAATGACAGTTAAAGGCCTTATGGATAGTCCTGCATTAGCATTCGCAGACTGCATATTCAGTAAGAGAGAGAGAGAGACTCTTGTGCTGAGTGTGTTATTTCAGAACAGAGGTTAAGTCTTTATGCCTCTACCTCTACCTCAAACTGTAACTGAAATGAATACATGCTGCCTCTGAAAATGAAATGATCTGTTGTTCTACACAAGGGGTCTTGCATAATCCACCACTGCAGGGAACCGCTTTGTTTCCAGAAAGACAGCCAGTGATTACATCAGCCGGAAACTTTCCCTCGGATAGAAATATTAAAAGGGAGCAGTGTCGGCGTCAGGTGGCTAATTCTTTGTTTACATGCAGTCACATTTCAGTCTGAGATTGTCTTTGGCTAATACAAGAACGATGACATTAATGGGTTGAGTTTTCCCAGGACCTCTTCTTCAGTTTATAACTTTAAAGACGTTTCACAATAAAATTAATGTTTTGTCAAAACTAAAACAAATCTTGGGAAAGGTTTATGCATACTTACTGGCATTTGCATTGGATATTATTTAAACCTGTAAAGTCAAGATTTGCCATTAAAGATGGCCCAATGAGTGAAATATCCTTGGATCCACCAAATCTCTGTTAAACTTAAGAAAAAGACTATACAGGCCCTACATAACCTTTTCATTTGTATGTAGTCATATGTAACCTCAGATATGTTGTCCGAAATGTGCTGAAGCACAAAGTGTGACCAGTCCAATCCTCCTGGCTTGAACAAAACTGTAACTGAACACAAGATTTAGGCACAGCAATCAAATAAAGTCCACCAGCAATTCCAGCAGAAGGGAAGAAATCGTGCCTGATCTCAGTCACTGGGTAAACAGACAACCTGTATACAGAAGCATGGGAAGCAGGGTTTAGCAGCCAACCTAGTGGTATTTTTATTGCTAGCTTCTACACACTCACACAGACACATACACACACACACACACACACACACACACACACAAATACACACGAATAGAATCTCACCATAGAGGCTGTTGTGCACTGAGGTGTGAAATTTATTTCACAGCCTGACACGCTCCATGAATCACTGTAGCTGTTGCTATGGAGACTCTCATTGGATACCATTTCAGACTAGCACTTTTAATTGCTAACCTTTGGTACTGTTTAAAAAGGTAAAAACGCATCCCTGGACTTATTTAAAGAGATGAGTTTACTTTATGACAACTCATTTCTAGAAGACGTAAATGAATTTTGAGTAAATTGAGAGTGCTTGTTTTGAAGTCGTTCCCGTTCAGTTATATTGAGGCACATATCCATTTCACCGTATTTTAAGGGGATTTAACTAAACAGAAGTGTCACCGGAGTCGGTGCGACTGGAGGAGAGATTGTACAAGGAATCGAGGTTTACCAAAGTACACGTGAAAATTCTGCGTATTTCACTTCGATCAACCTGCGCTGTTGAAATTTGACTAGATTAATATTTTAGATTTAACATAATTGAGGCAGCATTCATTGCTCTGTAGAACAGATATATTGAGTTCCTTTTTCTATCTCATTTTGAATTTGATAGCAGATACAGAGAATACTTTTTGGCGAACAGAAGGTAGTCCGAAACAAGCGCTGCCGTCACTGGGATCCATGGAGCACCTCTTAGATAGCTTCTGAGAGAGGAAGTTCTTCACTGTGGGAAGCAGCGTTACATACGTATCGCGTACAAATCTATGGAGGTTGGAGAACTTCAGTTTATTCACAAACCCATCACTGATGCTGAACAGCTTGAGCAGCCACCAAAATGTCCTTGTTAGTGAAAGTCTTGCTCATTCTAGCAAAACACTGAGTGTATATTCAAACAGCATGGCTTTGTCGTAGAAATCCTTAACCCACAACGGATAATTAAGCTTAATTTACCAACAAAGGTTCCAAAGTAAAAATCAGGTTACATCTTATACCGAACAAGAAACATCCAATTAATGTTGCTCAAGGAATATTCTAAGCAGGCGCTAGGTGAAATGACATTTCTATTTTTCTTTTGCATCATTCCATACGTCGTTGTGTTGTAGGTAATTAAATGCAGGGTTTAAATAACCGCCATTGACATCCAGCCCAGCATTTCAGCTTTTTGGAAACCGACTCGTGTCATTAATTGATCCGGTTGTTGGCTGAATGCAGAGACACCGGTGACATTGATCGGTTGTTCCTAGCTACCGCTGTGCAGAGCTCTGGGCTGCTTTGTTACTGAGAGGCCCGGGCGCCTGCCAGGAGGAAGGCCCCGGGGAGCATTCAGATGTGGGCTCACACGCAGCGAACAGAAATACCACGCAGAAGCACTGCAGCCTGCCGTCTCACACTTTGAGATTGAATTTTCTGATTTGAAAAAAACCCCAAAACTCTGTGCATCTCTTACATTTGCCGATAACATTGAACGTTGTGTAGAAACGTCCTTTGTGTTTTGATATCTGCACGTTTCCACTGATAGTTGAACTTTTGGTACAAAGATAAACTAGATTATATCAATCTGTTTAATTCTCCCCCTCTGGTCAACACTTCTCTGCTTCTATCTCAATTTACTCTTAGAAGAAATAAGATTTGTGCACTGAATAGAAATTAAGTGTAAACTGAATACTTCATTTTCGCTGTTTCGTTTACAGTGTTGCCTTTTGGAGCTTCAGCATATTGGAAATTTCCCCACAAATGCCACGTCTACTTTACGGCTCTCGGTCTCATGTGATTTCGGGCTCTTATTTATTTTATGAATATTTATGTATTTAGCTGAAAAAAGCCCAAAACTCAAACTTTTGGCAACATTTAGCAGAATGATGAAAATAATGTATAAATAATTGAATTGCAAAGCGTTCCTCCAGTATCTGCGGGGTATAAACAGGACTCTGTGTGACATCATCCTGATGAGGGCAGAAAGCAGAGCTCGGCTCAGTTTGTTTAGCGGAGCAGGATTCTTAAAAAGAGATGGGAGGCAGTAAACCTTGTCAATTTGTTTTACAAACGGAGATGATCTGAAATTCCAGGGGTATCACAGCCGTTTGCCAAAAGCAGAAAAAGATGTTGTATATACCAGGTGTCATGTAGTTTTACTAAGTTTATACATGAATCTTAACTATGGTTTAACTGTTATGCTACTGAAAAAGTCGAGGAAGGTCACGAATAATGTTGCCACAGCAGGTGAAATTAGAATACAGTGTACAGGAAACTAGTGTAATTAGTTCTATGAATTACATGCCTGTTTTTGTCACAAAATGGAACTAACACTTACAATTAAAATTATCTTCATCCTGTCTGCTTCCAAAGCTGTTTTGACAAAGCCAGTTTCAAAAAGAATTGTCGATTACATAACTGGATGCAAAGTGAAATACACTTCATCTCCCTCAAGTGGGGTTGTACAATGTGCTTCTGTATATTATCAGATTAATAGCAACAATAGATTGTTAAACCTCAGGTTGGAGAAGTAGTCAGCATGCCAGGCATTAATGTTAACTCCTTTAGGGAAAATCACTGCCTTATTAACTGGTAGGCAGTGGGAGCTGGAGCTGGAGCTACTATATCCTTCTCTTCTCTCCTCAGATCCAGGCTTACAGAACAACAACAGCGTCATAAACTGTATTTGTGTCTGGTGAGGTAAACCAGATTACTCATAAAGATATTTCTGTTTTGATACTGCACATAGTTTGGGTTCTGTGTCGGTCTGCTTCTCCAAGCGGTAACAAATGTCATCTACTGTAGATGTTACGACAAATAAATAATTCATCCGCCTCCGCTGCAACGAGGCCAATCTTTCCTTTTGATGAGGGGTGACTGCTCATTTGCGAACAGAGGACATTGTCTGAGAGGCACATACACCACTCCTACCCAGGTGCTGGGCTCATGTTTTGCATAAACTCATACAGACCCCCCTTAAGTCCTTCACGTGCGTGAGGACAAATGTTGAGCTCCTAGATCATAACCTTTTTTTGTGCTCAGGGCTAGCACTGCGCTCCGGAGTTGACAAAATGATGTTAACTTGTAGTAATTACAAAAAACCAGCAACCCCTTAGCTAGTCTTTTCGGCACGGGTCCGTTGGTGAGCTTAATATGTTGCGATCGGTGTCACATGAAAAGTTCAACTGTTTGAGATGCCAGAGGGAAAAAGTGTGTTTCCTGAATATTTAAAGCCTCTCTGGATCTGATTGTTGGAAATATTAGAAATATGAATTCCGTGTCAAAGGTCCGAATTCACACACACACAAAGTTTATCCTCAAAGCTTTTCTTCAAATAAATATTTACTCCCAGATTTAAATGTCAATAAACATAGTCTCAGAAAGTATATCAAAAGTGAAGGTTTCAATTACATTTTCAGCTCCTGAGATGCCGTCAATCAATAATCGTTTTAAAAGGGATATCTATAGGATATTTGATTAAATCATGGTTCGTGTTTTCATCCAGTCACCCTTGTGAGCTTTTTTTCCCTCTCCTCCCATTTACACACACGCACATCTCTTTTTACGCATGTGTGAACATTCATGTTCTAAAAAAACATGCCCTGCTGCAAACATGTGAACGCGTGTGCTGGCCCGCATGTATTTGTCTGTATCTTAGTGTGCTGATGTGCATGTGTGCAATATTTCTGTGTGTGTGTTTCGATGTCCCTGCATGCCTGTTCATTCCTCTACTGTGTTTGTGTAGGTTTGCATTTTATTTATTTATTTTTTTATTGAAGGGGAGGGGGCAGCAGTTCCAGCAGAGTGAAAGTAGAGCACTGGAGCACACGTGAGGGATGGAGAACATGGGAGACAGCAGTTCAGGCTGCGCATGTGTAGCCATTTGAGCATGGGATCAAAAACAGGGTGTGTAAGTGCATTTGTGTACGTCTGCAGACTTTAGTCTTTACGCTCGCGGTGCTTGATGGCTTCTTGTGGGGCTTTGTGTGTGCATGCACCACTCCGTTGGATTAACACACATGTTTGTTTTCGGGGCATTATCCCACTTGTGCATCAGCATTTGTGCGCGCGTGCAATTTGCATACGTGCATGCTCATTTGTGAGCAGCGTGTTTGTGCGAGTGTATCGGGGAATGGACTGCTGAGCTGAATCCCCCCAGGCTCTTGAGAGAATTTTCACACGGCTCTGCGATGATTAGCAGCACGTGCGCAGTCATACACAGACTTGCAAACTCAAATTGGCAGATGGCATGTCCTGTTCACATAAATATCACCACCAAAACAGAACAGGATGTGCTTTGTAGTGAGCTGAGAGTGGGCCATATTTGGTTTATGATTTCAGCTTGAATTCTTTTGCAAACAAACACAAATGTGGTTTAGTTTAGATTATTTTTGGATTAGTGGATACTCTGCAATTAATACATTCCATTTATTTGTCATATAATCAATTATTTATCCTTTTTTTCCTCTTTATTTTCCCCCTCTGTGCTGATTTTATCCCAAATCCCGTCTGCATTGTTTACCTCCTGCTTGCTCTTTCTGCCTGCAGATACTGTTGTTTGTCCAGGGCTGAGGTTTGTCCCAGCTGAACGGGGAAGCCCCCGGAGCCAGACGCACTCCCTTTGCTCCCGTTTCCACTTATAGTCTTTGGCCCCCCTCCGACGTTCAGCTCTCTCCTGCAGATGTTCATACACACACACACACACACCACAATGTTTTAAGCTTACAAAATTGGACATGAGGAGTAATGTCCAGTGACACGTCTTGAAAACTGTGCTAAACATAAATCATTTTAATTTCTCAAAAACATGGCTGCATGCATTGCATTCATGGCACCTATTAAAATCTACATAATCTCGGTCTTGGTCTCAGTTGAGTAGCTTTGCACATCAATATGAACTTCCTCTTTTCACAACACTTACTGTAAAGTCTGAGGACAAGCTTTAATCTATAGGACTTTTTAATGAGGCAGATTTAAAATACAAAGGTTCAGATGTGTTCCAGATTTGAAAAAAAAACAAAAAAACAGTGCAGAATGTTAGCCACCACGTGATACCAGAAAAGCCTCTCTGCTCTTTGCCAGTGACTTGTAATGTCCCCCACTCATGTCCAACATCTTCCATCCCATGTTAAACGCACTTGTCCCCAGAAATCCCAGCTGGGATTTATGCTTAGAGTTGAAACATAGCTTCACATTGCAGTCAAACGGTGATCCGTGTTTCCCATTCCAGCTATGTTTTTTAATCGTTTACTAAGGTTTTTACCTTCTCTTAAGTTTAATGGATCACAGATACGACTTCTTTCTGTATGACATTTGCCACAGAACAAAATGGCAAGTGCACATTTGGGCAAAAGAACAACAAAGCACCATTAGGGTGAACATGTGAAGTAAAACAAGGAAAGAGGACTCAAAGATTGCGTCTATGTTTTTAAGCTTTGCCCTGTATATACTGACATTTCCCCAGTCCATGAATCTTCTAAGCCTAAGGGACAATGTTGCTTTGTAAACTGAAGAAGCCTTCAATTCTCCAAGATCCAAGAAGTTGTCAAACTGCCTTTACTTTAGCTCTTAGGCTTGAGAGTTGGGGGAATTATTTTCAGTCTTGCATAAATAAATGTTCCTGGGATTCAATTGATGACTATCTGACTAAGTTTTGCTACTCAACAGTCATTTCTGATAAGGTTTCAAAGTGTTGAACATATAGATTTAAATTACATTTTTTTAAACATATTTTGAAACAAATTTTGTAAAAAAAAGTTTTCAATTTTTTAAAACAATTTTCTCAACTTTTCTGGATATTGGGCCTGTAATGACAGTCAATGTCTTTCTATTTAATGTTAAACATTCAGCATCATATTGCTATTTCCATTAGAATAATCTTTGTCTTATAGCTAATCAAAATCAAGTCTTGTTTGTTTTTTTTGTGTGTTTTTTTTAAGAGGTAGCAGTTTGTTAATATGTGCACAGTGCTGAAGGTCAGGGAGCTTTGCCTCGGCTCAGCCTTTCCGGCCATATGTAATTAAATATCAAGTCAAGAAAAGATGACAGCACAAAACACCTGTGCCACAGTGAGGGGGCAAGCCCAAATCAAGTTAACATGCCACATGTGCACGCAGCATCACACACACACATACACACTCGCCCAGTTCACTGTTGCCAAGACAACCAGCATCGACTACGGACACTGTTCCTATGGAAACAACCGATGCCTAAAGGAGAGGAGCATTAATTGGAATAAGAGAGTATATGGAGACAGGGCTGAGTGAAACCGAGGGGCAGGGGACAGGAGAAGAGCTAATGAGGGAGCAACGGGAGCTCTACAGTTGGCCAGAAAAGCAACACCGAAAGCCCACTCTGAAACATTTATTTTATTATAAATTTGTTTTCATAAACATATTGTTTTCATTCGTCTGTTTGTTTAATTTTTTTTATTTCCTTTTGGACTTTGTTTTTGCCTGTTATCAGTCTTGTACATTTGCTTGTTTATTCAGCTGACGCGACACATTAGAGAGCAAAACAGGGCTTCACCAAAGTGGACCCGAGGAAAGCGATGTTGGCCACCTGAACATGGATTGAAATGGAAACTTTAAGGGTTAGCTGACTATACAAATATGCACACACACACACATTACTGTCAAATGAGATCCAATGTATATCTAGAAACATCAGAAGTCTTGTCCTCACTCATGGGTGTTTCAGAGCAGCATGCAAAAACTGGCATCCTCACTTTTATAAACACATCTATAAACAAAATCACCCATGTGTTTACTTCCTGTGCTTTGTTTTACTGACACTGTGGCAAATTTCCTCAAACTTTTTGCACTAAATCCATAAAGAGCGTCATTTTTCTCGAAATGGTTGCAATGTCTGGAACATTTGAAGTAAGATTTTGTCCAATTTTGTCAGTGTAAGTATGGATGTGTAAGAGTGTTTAAAAGAAAAGGAGCCATTACAGACACTTTCCTCACATAAGATCTGTCGAAGTCAGTTAGTTTTTCCCCCATTTGAAAGTTAATGTGACAGTTAAGGAGATTCCGATCAGCTTAGCATTGATTCAAGCTTTCATCCTGGTGAAAACCTACTGCTTGCCTCTGGCTGCAACCAGTTTTATCTGTAAGATTGCATCCAAGGCCTTCTAATCGTCTACTGTAACTGCACACTGCTGAGAACACGTCATATTATACAGTGTATATTGAATTAAAATACAAGCAAACACCCAGTCTTATTCAGAGACTTCATGAATACTGAAAGGAGGGAAGGTCAGAGAAAACTCGTTCGGTGTGATCAGGATTATTTTCTCGTACGATATATGTGCACATTGGCTTAGCGGTACAGTGCTTACCATTGCCATTTCTGGATTAGAACAGACTGAGTGTTTCCGCGTGAAACGCCCTAGTTTAAGGTTCTCCGTGTGCCCGCTTCCCTGTAACTAGAAATTTGAAATTGTATTTCAATTGTGAGGGGTTGTCTGTCTCTGTTTAGTGTTAGGAGCAGTGGAGTGTGGATCCACATGCAGAAAGTTGACCAGGTTGTGTTTCTACCAACTAAATATCACTGTGAATACAAAGGAAAAAGAACAACACAAAAATCACTGTCATGAAAAACAGGAAAAAGTATCAATATAAAAGGCCTGTAAAAATAAAGCACAGGAAACATATTAAAGAAAATAATGCCAGAAGAGAAAACGGATAAATACCTTGCTGGTATCTGCTGTGCAGACCAAGGAAATAACACACCCTAAAAAGAGAATGGTCAAAGTCAAATACTAAATTGCTTAGAAAATGTTAAGATCTTGGCTCTAGCGCTGGTCTGATTAGTCATTGGACACACCTGTGCAGCTCCGCCTCCTTCTCATCAGCCTTCATCAGCTCCACCTGCACCTCTGACTTCACAACCAGCTCTCAGACCGCTCACTAGTGCCGGATTATTACGAGCCACCGGAGAGTTTAATCCAGCCTTCCTGAGTCCTGTCTGCCGGCCTGTTTCTGCCCTCTGAATTCTCTGAGCCTAACTGACCCTTGTCGGACCTGATTGCTGCGCCGCCTGGATCTCTGACCTGTTTCTGTGCCCTGACTCTGCCCCTGGCAGGAATCTGTTCCTGGATCTCTAGTCACCCGGCTCTGGATCAGCTTTTGGCCTGTCCTGTGACCACTGATTACCTGAAGTAGTTTACATCCCTGTGGGGGAAATCCATATATGTATAATCAATTTCTTCACTTTGCTCTGGTAACTTTCCACTAGTGAATATTTTGAAGGTTTCTTTTTCTCACGGCTCTCTTTCCTCCAAGGTGTCCTTATATTTAGTCTCTTAATTTTACAGGTGCAGGATGGACAAACTTTACCTCATTTCAGACTCTCAGAGGGGCATAAAATGCACTACGAGCTGATTGTATGATTCTGGTGGTTGCTCTCACTTGAAATTTTCCTTTTAAAGTCTTTCTTCCTCAGATGGACTCTGAGGAAGCAAAACCAGTATAAATTCCAAGCTAGCTTGAATCGAATGGCACAGAATTAATAGGCATAGACATGTACTCAGGGAAACATGAGAGCAGGCTCAGACTGAGGAAAATGCAGAAAAGAAGAACTCATCTGGCACTGGGGAGGTGAAACTGGCAAGCCTGACTACAAGATCCTTGAATTGGCTCCAGGTGGGAGCCAAAGGGCCACACCTCCCCAGACGGCTTCAGGTGCAGGATAAAAAAACATAACCAAAAACTGTTTAGTCTGCCTCCCTTTCTGTGGTAGTTTGGGCTGGAGTAGAGGCCAGACTGTGCCGGATCAAATGGACATTTGTAATGGATGGTTGGATTTGAACAATCCAAGAATCAACTCAGTGAATGTTGAAGAGATGTTTGTTTAGCTCTTGTTTGTGAGGCGTTTCTGGATTGATCAAAGCACCCAACTGTGCAAAACGCCCTCCCTCCACACGGCAGATCAATCGAGCCTTCTCTCTTCAGTCGCTTTCTCTCTCCAGTCTTTGATAGGAAAGACAGAAGACTTTAAGAAATAGTCCTTTCTTTCCTGGAAGAGATCTGTCCCAAATAACCAAAATGATCTCTTCACTTTTTCGGTTATGGATCAGAGCGTAAGGGCAACAATTCTGTACTGCTTAAAGGAGTTCATGAAACATTTGAGGGGCACTGAATTGGACACTCGAGCTTCAGCCCTTTTGTTTGAAAGAGATCTGTTCCCTGCAGATACAAAACGATCATGTGCTTAAACGTTGTCTGGTCCTCAGAACCTCTCTCTATTGCAGCTCAGGAAGAAAAGAAAGGGAGAGAACCTCCAAGGATTTGGAGTGGGCAAGGAGTTGTTCTGCTTTTCTAATGATTGGTGAGATTATCATCGAGTTGCCGTACATATTTGAACACCATTTCCCGTTTGTTTTTGTGTAAGCAGAAAGTTGAGCAGATTCAAATTAATCTCATAGGTTCTTTAATTTGCAAACCTCCAGTGTTACAAGGACTTTTTCTGATATTCTAGAGAATTCTGATGCAACTCAGTCCTGTGGATGGATGCTTTCTATGTGAACAGCATTGGGATTGCATATTTTTGTTTTCCCTGTGTATGCTTGACCAAATATAACAAGTGGTATTGAAAAGAGGGAGGCGAACGTCACATCAGAATTAACTATTTTCACCATTTTCATATCTAGACCAGGCATGTAAGTGTTGTAGTTTGGAATGGGGATGTATGTTTTGTGTGTGTGTGTGTGTGTGTGGTAAAGGCAGAGCTCCCAGTGATAGCATTTCACTGATCTCTGATCTCCTGGCTTTAGTAATCTAGCTTTAACCCGACCTTTTATGCCACAGATGTTTAATAGGATGGTTTTTCAGGTCTCTGCTAAGGTCAACTCACCACATCTCTACTTACTTTTTTTTTTTTTAACTTTAAAGGAACCCCACAGCAAACGCATGACCAAGCTCTCCCTTTGTCTTTGAGTCAAAAGCCGCTCATCCATGTGTTTCACCGTTAATCAGTTTTCCTGCCATTTTTTTTAAAGATAATTTGAAACTCTGTGTTTCATTTGACTTTAATCTTATCCTCTCCGGTCTCTTTCTCTGACCCCTTCATCACTGCTGCATGGCAGATACCCTCTCAGCTCCAGGTTGCCAGATGTGCAGGGATTCCTCTTCTGAACAGCTGGCTAGTACTGCTGAGGACACACACTTGCACAAATACACATATAGAAAAATACAAAAAAATTGTTTTGGCACACACACAGATGTAGCTCGGTGGCCTCCTGAGACACGGCTTCAGATGTGTCGACAGAGCTTGCTCAGTAACGGCGGAAAAAGTATATTACGTCTGCAAAGCTGATCTTTCATTTTTTAATTCCTGTCAGGAAGACCGGTGCCGCATCAAACCGCTTCATAACAACGTAATTATGCATTTATTCCACGGACGCCTTCTGTGCTGAGAGAGGTGTGATGCCGCCACAGTGACTTCAGCATTCGCACACAGCTGCTGTCAACAACTGCCGTACACTGATGCACACACACACACACACACACACACATACATGACACGCCAGCCGCGAAGTGACGAAAAATATGTAAATGTATAAAAGCTGTCCTCGTGTCTGTCGTTACCTTCGTATAAATAGCCGGCTTTGTAACAAATAACAAAGCGATAACAGAACTGTAAATGGGCTGTGTGTGTGCGCTGAGCTTTAAATCTATAAAATTGATTCATAGTTTTTGAAGGACTCCTTAACTCTGTTATTTCATGTTTCTGATTGTCTCGTGCAGAAAGTTGATCTCTCTCTCTCTCTCCGGCATCTCTTTACACAAGAGGATTACCTGCTTAAGATGTAGATGAAAGATCTCACACGCACACTCACAATATCGTTAACCAAGATTACCAGCATTAAGCAATACAGGCACTGAATTGCGGATTAGAGTTGATTTATTCTCTGTAAACCAATGACATGTATGCAGTGCGCTCCTCAAGCTTACTTGTGGGTTGTGGACTTGCATTTCCTTGGGTGGAAGTGATGTTGTGTAATACTCCCAATCAGTTAATTAAATCGCCTCCTCACCGTCAAACTGAAGTCATCACAAACCTTTCATCCAGTCCTTTACATAAGAAGGTGACACTGTAGGCAATTATGGCAAATTACAGCTAGGCTTTCCTCAGTTTTTCCTCACGTCCCTCTTTTTGTAAGCATATGAACCCAATTCCTAAGAGCTTGAGGAAAGGCAAACGAACCCCTCCATGGATCTTTGAGACGTTTCACCTCTGATCCAAAAGGCTTTTTCACTTCTAGTCTTCCAAGGGGGGGGTATGGTCTGAACCCCTCGCCAGAGTGAGAGTCCTTAGCCATTTCTCACCTGTAGATTGTCTGAAGGGCTGAGTTTCGGTCCCAGGATCCAAGCTGTGAGTGGCTATGAAACTGACCCTGGAAGGGGGGGGGTAATGCTGCATGGTCATTGCTGGGAAGATGATAGCTGACACAGAATCCTCTGTTTTACATTTGTTTGTGTTCTAGTGGGTGATGATGATGATGATCTAGGGTTTGGTGTAAATCACCATGTGAAGGCTTCTGTCTTCTGTTCCTTCTAAAAAAGGGAGCTTGCATCCTCCCTTGTGAACTTGATGTTGATGTCCACCAAGTTTACATGCTTTTTAAAGGCCTTCACTTCTTGCAATTGGACTTTGACAAGCATGTTGTCCACATATGTGGAGATGAGAACTAAAGCTAAGAAGATCTACAATTCTGGCCGATAAGAACTGTTCAGCCTAAATTAATGAATCAGGAGTGAACGGTGAACTGTTACATCTTGAAACTACCTTGTCTGTGTCTCCTTTATTTTCCTCTTTCTGACTTCTGTTGTTTTGATCCCAGATTTTCTTTCTGTGTTGAAAGGCTTTTGTTTCTGGTTGTCTTACTTAAGTTTTCCCTTTAAATTGTAGCCTTAGAGTTTTTCATTTTAGTCTTGAAAAAGCATTGAAGCCCTCTCTTTTTTGTTCTTAGCCTTTTTGACTCTGTTTCTTGGTCTTGCCACAAGCTGTAAAACTACTTAAAGTGGTCTTCAAGCAGTCTACTCTCTAACTTCAGCACCTTTAAAGCCCATTAGTAAGATTTTACAACAATTTAAGTTATGACAACAATTTCCTCTCTCGGTCATCTTTACCAGCCCCTTGCACTGAATTTCCTGGCAGCACATCCTCTGAGAAATATCCCCAAATTTCCAAGTCATAAATATTAACTAGGCTACCAGTAAAAAATGATAGCTAGCATGAGCTCACTCAGCTGTTTTTTTTTTTGTAGGATCTCACAAGAACGTGATTATATTTCTGTGTCGGTAAACCTCCATATTGAGCTGAGAAGAAAAAAAAGCACTTCCCAAAAGCATGTGGTTCGATGAGAAGCCGCACAATTACAGTAATAAAGGGTTTGGAGAGTTCCTGCTGTATGTGTACGACATTAATAATTGATTTCCTGTTTGCGCATCCTCGCTTTCAGCTTTGTTTGTATTCAAGGCTCTTGTGTTTGTGTTACAGCTGTAATGGAGGAAGTCTGACTGAACTTTGCAGTCCAATTTGTCCAGTTTGTTGGAACCCCAGAGTCTATAAACCTCAAACCGCACAAACAAGTGCCGATCTGAATGCATCTGTGTGTGTGCGCATCCATCTGTCCTGTAGTGCTTCCTGCCAGTTGCCGTGCATATTGTTTGTCACCTAGTGTAGTACACAACATGCTCCAAGGCTCTTTATGTGACAGCAGTGAAATAGACTAACCCGGCGGGCCGTGGTCCAAATTCGGCCGGGGAAAGATTAGAGGGTTAGATGGAGATGAGGAGGGGGAGGTGTGAGTGTGCAAGGAGACATTACGGAAAATCAAATGTCCCACGGCTGGTGGGGCTGTAATTTCTGGGAAACAGCCGCTGTTGTGGACATCTGCAAATGAGTGTGTTAGGCTTGGATTTACCTGCTGGCAGGCTGCACTGCCTCCTTGTTGTTGTTTTTTTTGTCAGGCACGAGCATACGCTGCTGTCGACTGCTCCCCTCTGCTGTGTTCACATTATTTGTAAAAGCGCTAATGCTAAGAGACAGTCAGCAATCGGCTTCAAAGGATGCGGCCCCTTTATCGAAACTTTCAGGCTGACACGCACATCCAGTTTAGACCTTTTTCAAAAGATTCCTTGTTCCCTTTTTTACACCAACCTTACACTTGCACAGTAACTGGCTGATTCTCGCTTGAGTTTTCAACACTCCAGAGGTCGAAATGTTCTGAGTGTCTTAAACAAAAAAAACAAACTTGTCCCTGGTTGTATTGCCAGCTATTTTAGCAGTTATGTAATATTTTCTGCACATCATAGGAGTGAAATGAATGTCACCGATGCTGCTCTCTTCTTTTCTCCATTTGTAACATATTCATTACTCCACAAAACATACACTCAATTCAGCCCTAAACCCAACGGCTCTCGGATGAAGTGCACAGATGTTAAGTGAAACCTGGGTGACAGGCTGTGTTAATGCTTGAAATGGAAGTTTGTGCCCAATTTGAGAACCCCCTCTCCTCCCTCCTCCACACTCCACTTTCTCCATGTTTTTGCTTCTCTCACGTTCTTTCCTCACCTCCCTCTCCCTGAACAAAATCTCCACCTCCCAGACACCCAAGTTGGTTCTTGGGGCCTGTTTCCATAGTAACAGGTTACCATGGAAACTAGGTGACAGTGCAGCGCATCCCAACCCATCCCGACCCACCACTGCAAAGCGAGAGGTGTTCAGAGAGGGAAAGTTTTCTGCTGAAATCAAAGAGAGACTGCATCTCTGATTTCAAGTCATTATTGCAAATATCAGAGGATCTGCAGAAAATTACAACACCTCGCATTATAGATTAACGCTTTGTCTGTGGGATACATGCAAGTCCACATTTGAAAGGTGCTGCATGTTCAATTTTTAGGATGTCTCAGTTAAAGAACAAAAAACAAATTATATTTTGGGAGTAAAATAAACCGCTTAACGTGTTTTACAGACCTGTACTGTACATGCTTTTTGTAGCATGTATTTTTATGCCCCCCCTTTCATCACTGACCAAAGAAATGTTGGATTCTGTGTTTTTCAGTGCCTCCTTCAGTGCGTAGAAGGCTTCCAATAACCACAGTATTTGGCAAATAAGTCAGCTATTTAAAAAAACGCGAACACAGACTGGACTTTCCTATCGGCTCAAAAGCTGCTGATGTGTTCAGGGACAGGGCGTGAGGTGGGATGGGGACTATGTTGTGCTGCCCTGTATGTTTGGAACAATTAGTAATGCTCTGAAGTGCCTCTGTTTTATGATGTCAAGTTTGTTCTAAACTGCATTTAATATCATTAATATCATTGAAAAGGAGGGATTTTTGGTCTTAGCTCAGCAGCATATGTGTTTCAGACTGTTGTGAGGGTTTATTTGTGGCCACATTTGTTGCCCCAATATTTATTTATGCAAAAATAACAGTTGGAGGTATGTGGAATTTTCCTAAAACTACCACTGCTTCTTGAATCCCTCTATCTTCAGATAGAGGGAGCAAAGGGAGATAGACCAAAAAAGTGGTGATGAATAAGACGGGTGCAAACAAACAGGACGTGTGATGGAGTGAGAGTGTAACAGCCTTCCATGAGGTGCTATCACTTCACACTACTACTGATTACTGATTTATTTCATTTTTTTAACATGTTATAAGATCACTTTAGGTTAGAGACACCAATTTGCCCAAAATGCGAAGGCTCTTTATTAGCTTTTTCTAATAAAAACCTGATAAAACTAATTGCTTCCCACAAAGATTTCACAGCAATGAAGGCTTACATCTGCTCTCAGTTTCAGATTTCGTGGTAAAAGATCGAGGGTCTGAGTAGACCTAAGTGGGGGAGCTGCAGCCCACCGTCTAATGCTGCTGACCTGCTTTACGGCACGTGACTAGATGCTGCCATGGCAGTCTACGGGCTGCATCCTCCGCCCGAAGGATCGACTGCTGCCACAAATAGCTCCTAAAGAAAAGCAACAGTTCACCGGCACTTGTGCGAGTCAAGACACTATTGAGTATCTGTTGAATTGGATGTGACATTTTCAGGTTGGACAAAACAGCTCACAGCGCAGAGCATTTGTTTTGTTCTGGGTTATTCGCTGAAAAGGCTCAAAAGAGTGAAAAGGAAGGAGGTGGGTCTTATTTTTTTTCGAGGCATTTTCAGGCTTTGATGTGAAGTGTAACTAGCTCCGGTTTTGATGCCAGTGGCAAGATGCAAAGGGATTAGTTCAGTCCTGTTTAGGATTTGCTGTGGGGAAAGCACCCTTGATGTTGTTTGTCATTGCTGTCCATGCAAATGAAGCCAGTGTGCCACTTGGAGAATGTGCAGTCAACAAAATGAGCCATATTTGACAAAGTCCGCTCAGATCAGCTGGTTTTAGATTAATTATGATACATAACACAAGTGTTATTTGCTCATATTAAGACACACTATAATGAGTTACCACAGTAAAACTGCTGAATTCTGCTGATTCTTAGACCCTCTGAAATGACGGTCTAACTATTCAAATGAAATATGGACTCTTAGGTATGGGAGTAAAGATAATAGCATTTTTTTTCGGGTTTTCATCCAGTTCCTTTTACTTCTTCTGTGGACCTAAGTGAATGCTGGTATTTTTGCTCTACTATATACATATATGATAATATTTTGTTTTTGTTTTTTTAGTACAAGCTTTAAATGCGCTTTACGTGATGCTGCATCCAAACAAAAACACATGACTCGGGGTGGGGGGCATTTTTGGATAACCCCTCCTCTGGTTCAGACCAGAGGCAAATGAGGCAGATGATCCAATTCTGAGGCAAAACTTGAGTTTCTGACGGCGGTCATCAGTCGCACTATGTGAATGTTATATAGACGGGAGTTCTGAGGCTCAGGGAGACGTCTGAGCCCAGACTGAATGTCCAGATTGCTCGATATTTTCCAGCGAGGATGAGTATTGTGTGAGCAATCGGTGAGAAGTTAGAGCCGATAGGAGAGCAGGAGACGGGTATCATGGGACACGAGAAGGGAAACTTGGGAAAGAGAGATAACAGAAAAACATGCTACAAACATGACACTGTGCACCAGTGAAATATGGTCTCCTCAAGAGTCTGAACGGAAATCAGTTAAACCCTGGTGAGAACACTCAGGCTTCCTGGATGTTTTCAGCAACATGACACACTCGAGCGAGAGAACTACTCGATGGAGATCTGTCAGATAAATCAGGGATTAAGGCTAAATTCAGTGTATGGACTGCTGTCATAGATCAGGCTTGCAATGCTAACTGCCTTAAAAACTCTCAAACACAGGAGACACACATTGTGAAATGAATAACACAACAATTCTTTTACTTTTGTCTAAACCTGGCACATGGCTGTTGAAGAGCATCACTCAAATCCTTGAGATCTCTTCTGTTTCTTTAGATCTGAATGCTCAAATTAGGCTGATAATTCCTATTTGTGTACCTGCCGTGATTTGGATGCACAGTCCTTTGGTTTCTTTTGTCGTGTGCTCTCAGTCCCGATGCAGCCGTGCAGCCTTTGGGAAATTTCTCCGGCTATTTCTCAACCAGTCGCTTTAACCAGCTTCTACAGCGACAGTACCCGGTTCCCTGTTTGAGTCATATCCACCCGGGGGGAGAGTGGAAAACACCTGTGACCACGGCTTATTGTCATTCTGTCACAGTGGGCCTATCGGAGTAGTGCTTATATTCAGCCACTACTCTTGGTGAAACGCAGCATTAAATCCCAGGTGTCTTAGCTCGCACCAAAGGATGTGTTTACACGGGAGCTGCACAGAAAGCTGCGGCTCAGCGTTGCCAGCACAGCCGTCAGATGTCAGAACGAAGCCAGCTCTTTCTCGGAGGAGTCTCCCTCCAGTAAGTGTTTGCCTCGCCACAGACTCTAGTCATAGACTCCCTCATTGGCCAGAAACCAGGAACAATACATCTCACTAATACAGCACCGCTGACAGAGAGCCCCTTTTAACTGCTTTGTAATTTGCATTATGAGAACCATTCAGCAGCTCCATTTGATATACTCTTAGTAAGGTTGAGCTTTTGTTTTGTTTGTATGCTGCTTCGGTTTGACATGTGATGTGCATCTCTGAAACTAGTGTCTACAGCCAGACAGACAGCGTGTAATTGATGTGCGCAGTCATCTAAATGGGGGGAAAGATCAATTGTCTGAACTGTATACCAATAAATAATAACTTATCCTCAGACAAAGAATTGATTCAGAGAGATGTTTGTCATTCAAATGTAGTCCAGGTCAAAAAGCAAATCCCACAACACAAACTAGCTGTGATTGTAGTCACATATATTGTATAGTACGCCCCGACCTGACACACATGTTCATGTGTGTACGGTAGAATGGAAAAGTGTCACTGTTTTGTATTCATCCTCACAAGTATCGAGGAACCACATTTTATGAGGTGTACTGTGTAGCTCAAAGAGATGATTCCTCCCCCCATTATCTAAGTCTAAATCTGTCTCCCTCCTTATAATCTACATTTCAAAACCTTCATTTTCAGCATCTTGTTTCACTCCCATAATGAGTTGTTGTTTGTCCCCCTCCCCTCTTACAGTCCAGTCACACCACCCTGAGCTCCACCTCTTCCTCTGCAGCCACGACCGCCTGGCTGTGACGGCCCCAGCACTCTTCTGATTCTCTTACTCTATAATGAGACAGTAGGAGCTTTGTTATAGAACAGTTTTAAGATTTAGCGCTTAATGAGTTTCTGTCCAATGTGTTGTGCAGAGCAGCTTGCTTTAAAAGACCTATCTTACTGTTGAACCAGAGATAACTACAGAGATAACTGCAGTATTGTCCATATCATGGGACATTACCTCATCACATTATCACAGAGCACAGTCAGACATATTTTCTCTTATTGGATGCACATATGGGCATACTTTGTCCTGTTCTGAACAGGACCATACATGCTTAATAATATCCAGTCATTTCTATGTAGGTCATTTGTAATTTCTTTCAAAATCCTTTTGGATTTGGATCCAAAAGGATTTTATATGTAGGAACTCACAAGTAATTGAAAGTGAATAAACGTTAACATCATTTATGTTACAACTGTTTTGTCACATAGGCATTTTTTTTTTTTTATGTTTTACAGCAAATCATACTTTTTATCACATTTTTTATAAGGTTGTTGCCAGAATCAGTTTTTGCACAGTATGCTCCGGAACACTTGACTCCAGTTAATCAAAAAGTCATACAAAAATGTTGTTTGCTGCAAAGCTTTAAAACGTTCAACACGTAGTAACATGCATTTTCTGTTATTTTCAAATTAAATGAAACAAATAAAGTGTAAACAATTTTTTTGTTTCTCAGTGTAACTGAGTAGGATGAAAACTGGGACACCTGAAACAGAAACATTTGAAGTAAAAGCTTAAAATAACCACACAGAATAAACAGCTTTTGACCTATAATGACACTGAGCTCAGTGCTTTATGCAGAGCTGACATTGAATGCATGTGTCTGTCCCACACCTGCTCCACTGGAACATGCAGCAGGCCCCTCCATTATCCCTCCAGCTCTTTGTGATTCGGGGAAATTGATGGGTTTAGAGGGGTTTTATTCATGCAAGTAAAATGGGTTTTGTGCTTATATTTGCAATAACTTATTGAGAAATATCTAGGGTGTGGAGAATCTGTATTTATTTGAGTATCAGCCTTATTTAAATGACCCCCTTCATTGCAAGGTTTCTGAGTTAAAACATTGACCATGGATTAGGTTAGGATGTAAAAGCTTTACGTGAAGCCCATATTCTCCACTGCTGTATGCTTCTTTCTCAAGTTCTTAACCAGCTTACCTCAGGATGACTTTAATAGCTCTGTCTGCTTATTGAACAGCAGACAGAGCTCATACATAGATGATAGATTAATTGACTCAGAGTCTTGCACTCAAAATGCAGAACTAAACTTTCTATTTCCCTATGTTGTTATGGAAACCAGCCTGCCTGTGCCTGCAGCAGTCCTGTACAGAAGATCTTCCTGTATCTCTTGCTCTGTACAGCGACTCGGCCGGTAAACCATGCTCACCATGCGTCCGGTGCACAAACCTACATGAGGAAGCAGTTGTAATTTTCTTGTGGATTTGTTTTGTTCTCTATGGCGCTTAATAAGAAACCAAGTGAGGCACATGATTTTGCTTGAGAGGAATAAAACAAATCCCAGCCCATGGTTTTAGTCAAACTATGCTCCACTCCACTCGTGTCTTTGTACAGAGTACGTTTGTGTCAAAGAGTTCTTAATCCCAAAGCCAAACTCTCCATTTTGATGCATCTCCTTTACCTAAAGGTGTTTGGAACAGTACCCTTCACTTTTTAAAGGAACAGGAACTCCTACGGTGACTCAGCAGTGCTAGAACCAGCATTACTGGTGCTGTTTAAGCAGTTCTGAATTCACTTGTGCTTAAGGACTTTTAGATTCGCCAGCAGAACAAACTAGTGTTGCCTTTTCGTGTCCGAGGTAGAGCAAGCTGTGTAGTTTTTACGTCCACGGTATCACACACCTCACCAATGATGAACGAGCTCTTTTTTAGTGGTTTCCCTTTTTGCAAGTGGCCCATTGAACGGAGTGGACTGTGTCACTGTGCTGTGGAAACCTCCTCTGGGCTGTCCTGTCCCCCCCAACCCGTCCCGCGGGAGACGGCTGCAGCAGCAGCAGCAGCCAGACACACTGGCCCATTTCTACCTCCTGCTCTGCCTCTTACTGCGTCTCTCTCTTTCTCCAGCTGCTGCCAGGCTCTTCGTCTCCGGCTCCCATTAAAAAGGACAGAAACACACTTTACTGATGCAGCTGGAGCTGTTTTTGCTCTCGTTGCATCCAGAGAATCTGTCACTCCTGATTGATTTTTGCATGGCTGTCGGCACTTTTATGCCCAAACACAAGTGGTGAGTTGTGTAAGATAAAGAATAACTATATACTGTGTACAATATAAGAAGCAGCTAAGTAGAAAGAAGTTTCATTGGAGCTTTTGGCAAACTGAAGCAAGTTCATTCTTAAGTAAATAGTTATTTTGATGCTTGGAAATTTGTGACATATTAATTAGATTTCAGTATTCCTCCACAAATAAGATCTAAAGCATTTTTAATAGCTTTTTCATGATAAGGGAATTTTCTTTTTTTTAAATATATTTTCAAACCAGATGTTTCTGGTATGTTTATTTGCTCAGGGCTGTTGTCCTGGTGTATAATCCATTTGTTTATGGTCAGACGTCCTGCTCTTTCCTCTAAAAATCCCTTTGGCATATTGTTCCCATTTTAGTCTATCAGTTGTGTCCGGCAGTCACTCCTCAGATGCAGCAAAACGTCCACCGTACTTTCCCAGATGGCTTAAGGTTTTTAAGCCGAGGGATTTCCTTGCTAAACATAACACTTCCATTTGATTTGAAGCAACTGCACATAGCTATCATCTTTTGACAGCTTCTTCATCTTCCACAAATGTGCCGTTAGGAGTCTCTTTTCAGGTAATACCACAGGCTGTCACCCGCCTGATTAAAACCTCAGAAATCAAATAGAGAAGAAAAAAAATCTCAAATGTTGACACTGAGTTATCTAACACAGAACTTTTACAGGAACGATTACGTGTCAAAATTCATGCAAACACTGAACATTTCACAAGACTTGCCAGATTTCATGCAACAAATATAACTCTTAAGCATAAAGGCATAAAAATGGAGGTCCTAGTTTTGAAGTGACAGAGTAAAAATACAAGTTTTTAAAAAATAAAAAAGGTAGGGGGACACTCTCCACCCCCCCCCATCCCCGCTCAGTCTGCCTGCTTCAAAGTAAAACGTGTCAGTGTATCAGCCTCTCACGTTTTGCTCCAGTTTCTCAGTAGCTCTTATTCGTGAGTTTTTTTTATGTATTCAGAAAAGCAGATGAGTTTACAATTACACATTTGCTGACTCTGTTCCTTTGCATCCAGCTCAAAGTTTTTCCCAAAGTCTGCATCATTTTTAAGCACAGCCCAAAATAGGAAACACGGCTTAATTAATTCAGCATATCTGACCGCAGTGGTATGCTCCCGTAAAGAAGTGACCGCGCAAGAAGCACCGATAAAGATTTCACGAAACCAAACATGTGCACATCTTCGCATCGCCGCGCAGGGGGAATATATGTATGAAAGTCAGAGCTGGGAGCCTGACAGTGGGCGGGTGTGGGCGTCTGAAGTGTGTCTCTGTCTTTCTCTAACGGTGTGAAATGTAGTTCAGTAATTAAAGCAAACCTCTTTCTGGTCCCCAGTGGAGAAAGGAAGGCAGAAAGGGTGAGGAGGCAGTGAGGGGGAGTGGAAAAGATAAAGGAGAAAGAAGAGATAAAAGCAAGAGACAGCTTTTTTTTCCTCTCTCTTTTTTTTTTTCTTACGAAGAAAGAGGTTTTGATTTTGGCATGTGCCAGATTGCTTAGAGAGGAAAATGTGGCTGCCGAGTATGAACGCGTTGATCACTTAGACATGTAGACATGGGTCCTTCAGCTCCCAGCACACACACCAGCACGGAGCCTCATAGTGTTGATCTATCATCCAAAATCAGCCCGAACACCAGCTTCTCTTGTTTTTTAGGGAGCAAGAACGAGGAGGCTCATCGTAACTGCATCGGCAGTGACCCAGTTCAGAGCACCATTAACTGTAAAAAAAAAAGCAGCATTTCTTTTTCTTTATTGAACTCTCGTATTAACTCAAAATATTTCCCGCTAATAAGGCTGCAGACAAAGACCTCAGAAGTCTACCGGTTATGCTTGTCAGCACACTGGAATAGCCTCAGCTGTCACAGAAGTGATGTCTTTTTCCACAGTAAACATTCCGAGTGCTTTTGGATCGCTTTGGATGTTTTCTGATGCAGCATGTGCTCGTTAGCCAAACTGCCTGTTTTCTCGTTTTGTCTGACAAAGACAGAATACTTCACTGTGTTCTCTTTCTTGTGTTTTAATTTCTAACGTCATCCCATCCTGACCCAGGTATTGCTACCGAGAACATTTGCAAAAACCTCCATCGCTTGTGTAAAGCAAAGCTAAGGAGGAGAGATATATTTATAAGAAAAGCTGGATGTGGTCCCTCTTCTTACGGTTGCCAGATCCTCCACAAGCCCACACAACCTGCTCTGAAGGGAGGCTGGTTAGCCTAGAAATCACCTCCATGAATCAGAGTTCTGTCTTTGGCAAAGCATGGGGAGCTTTGTGCACATGTACCAGAGCACAAGCAAGCAGTTTTTGCCCCCCTCATGTATAGTTAATCTCTTCAGTCAGTGGGTGGAGGAGAGGAAGTTTAGGGGAGGAAGACTGTCTGAGCAAAAGGTGGAGGGAAGAAATGGGGCAACACTTTTATTCGTGTTTTTTTTCTCTTTTCCGGCTACTGTAAGTCTTCCAGTGGGAATATGGGCCTGCAAGATGAAAATGTGTTTTGTTTTTTGCACGTCTTAAAAATTGTTGTGCGGTTCTTTGAAACTTGTTTTGGAGCTCTAGTTTTCCCCATTTCAAACGTCTTTATGAGAAAGGCATTTTAACCGTGCGGCAGCCCCCTCATTTAGATAAATTTATACCTGGCACTGCACGAAATGAAGCTCCTTCAGTGCAGATGGTGTCCTGTAGCATTTACACATTTGGCTCTCTGAGGCGAAGAAAAGAAGAGAAAGGGAGGGATAAAATTGGGACGAAGGGATGAAGCAAACAAAGCGCTCGGTTGCACCCCTGGAGGGCGGTGCAGAAAGCAGCTGTGCTCTGTGAGACCTGCTCCCTCTCCGTTTCCTCATTTCCTGGAGACGTTTACACATTTTGGCCGTCCACATGCTTGGCCGCAGGCTATCGGTGAGGTGAAATGGAACGGAAGCGAGGCGGTTTATGTCTGATGCACGCTCCTTTAGGTGGGGTTGGGCTGCAGAGAGGGGATCTGCAGAGCCTCATAAAGCCAGCCAACATGCTCAGGGACGACGGGAGGGAATTTATTAAACATGATATGAAAATATGACCTAAATAAAAAGAAAAAGTGCACCTCCTCCCTCTCCTCTTTTTTGTTCCCCTCCGCCCCGCTTCAAGTGGATGAACATTTGGGCCCCCCGCTCATAAGTCAGCGCTGTTCCGCGTGTGGGAGGATGGTATCTGAAAAGGAGACGGTGGCTGTGGTCCGCACAGGTCTGCTGTCCAGAGATAGCGCCCTGCCGCCGCCGCTTCCCACTGATCAGCTCCGCTTCACCCACAGTGAAGTGGGTGTGCACTCACACACTGCACCCCCTCTGCCTGCCCCTCGCTAATCCTCCCCCTTTCTTCTGCTTCCATCACCAATCTGGAGCAGGCCGTTTTTTTTTGGCTTTTTGCTTTTCTTTCTTTTTTGATTTGTCATTCCCTCTCTTTTTTAGATAGAAAGTGAGAAAATGAACTTAATTGACCCTCTAATTTTTTTTCATTAAGGAATGACCCTGACATCATTCATAGCTCAGAATACGGTCAGAATTGTGACCAGTCTTTATTTCCAAAAAAGGATGATTTGAAGTTACAAAATCCAATGGGAGCAGCTGTTGTGTTTGGGTGTTGCCTGTCAATTTGGCGGTTTTGGATGGATTAAACAAATATAGTTTTTATAATGTCACATAGGGAATGATATTCTGGTTTCTCGTCCCAAAAGCTTCTGGGCGTCCTCATCTATCCACTCTCTCAGATTTGGACCTGGATAATCACTTGTCAGTATGTCGGCTGTGCATTGCAATACCAAAATCTGAATGTTTATTGTCAGATTTCTCTCTTGCTCCTGTTATGTATGTTCGGTCTTGGGGTAGAAGCTGAAGTCAGACCTTCCTGTATCAAATGTAGTTGCTCTTAAAACAGAGAAGCACCAACGAGGCAACACAGTCCACAATTGTGGGTGGAAGGTGTAAAATTTCAGCCAGTTGCCTCTAATTTTAGATACATTGTTTACATGCTGCCCTCATTTTCATTTCAACCATATGAAAAAGTTTAGGTATTGTTGCTTAAACAGAAGGGTTGGAGAGAATAGCTCTCTGCTCAGTTGGCACTTTCGTTCTTTCTTTCTTTCTTTCTTTATCTTTGTGATCTCAGGTGAACCCAGATTACGAAACCGTGGGGTCTGGCTAAGTGAGGCAGCACGGTGACGACCACCCGCCTCTCTGTCCTCATCTGACCACCAAAGATAGTCTATTATCTCATGTATCTTCAGGCAAACCTGAGCTCTAAGAAGAGAGAACGGAGATAACTGAGGATGAGGGGTAATATCGTGGTTCACTGAGGACAGAAAGTCAAAGCAATGAATGGGAGAGAAAAAGATGTTCACCTGGAAAAAGGGAGACGACTGAGTAGATGAAATGTCAGTCTCCTTGGACGACACCTTATCTTTTTTCTCTGGCTAATGTGGAAAGGTCAGGGAGTGACTTGGAGTGACATATACGAAGTTACAATTTCAAAGGTTTAAACAAGTTCACCTGTGTCTGCTACAGTTCGCAGTAATGTGTGAAAGTCCTCAGCCACCATGTCATTTCGGTTAATTTTCATCCCTTTTTTGGGGACATTGGCTGCTTTTGGATGACTAATTTGCGTTTGTTAGTTTGTTGAGGCAGTAGATACTAACCTTTGACTTGTCAAAGCTTGAACAAAATGTTTTAGTAAAGGGATGAACCAGTGTTACGTCTTTACATCAGGCAGTTCAAAAAGAATACTTCCTTAGTTCTTTGATTTAATCTTAAAGCACTTTGTTGCAATTTGCCTGCAGCAAATTAAAATACTTTCGTCATATTTCTTTAGCCTATGTCAAATGACAACTTTGACTTTTGATATTTCTTAACTTGACGTGCAGTGTGTGCTATATAATCTGAGGAAGGTGAACAAGTGAGGCACAAAATGAGCAGATCTATAAGTCGATCTATAAAACAATTTATAGTAAAAATAAAGAGGATCTAAAATTGATAGACTTTTGAAATTAGAATCACAAGATCTGAGAGATTCATCCAAACCTTCAGTTGGAATGGCCATCAAGAGATCACTCTTAATGAAGGGAAACAAATAGAAAAGACTGAGGTCAAATAGAATGATAATCAGTGGTAATAAGTCTTATTGAATTCTAGTATTTTGGCCATTTTGAACCTCATGATAGCACTACACAAAGGACATCGTCTATGTGTTGGTGCCTCTGGGATTGTTTGTATTATAAATGGAAATTAACCTGTGATGTGATCATAGACTAAAGAATTAATATAACTGTGATGATTTCATCAGTTGAGGTTCAAGGGCTCGAACATCGTCTGAAATTTAGCATTTAGCTGTAAAGATCTTCAGTTAAAGAAACTGAGACCTGAAACTGAACTGTTATCCCTACAGCTAAAATGAGTTTATGTTTCCAGAATATCAGATTCCTAAAGGTTTTTTACTCCCCTTTAAATTCCAGTGAGATTAATGGGGGATTGTTATGTGAAACTTAACTCTGACTCACGTTTCTTCTTTGTTACAGTACAGTCCAGGCAAGTTAGGTCACTTAGACACAAGCTTCCTGCACGACGCTGAATAATTCAGACCGGGCCATGAATACTCTGCACGTGTGTGTGTGTGTACGGAAGAGAGAGAGAGTTAGCAGCAGTTACCTGGCCCTCTAACACTATGGCCCACATTTGGTCAATTTGAAAATGTGTGATTACAAGCCACTGGATAAGAACCAGGACATGTGTATCTATGGATGCTATTTCAGCTGTTTCTTTATTAAAAGATTTTCTAGTTATAAAGTTTATAATTAACTTTTGGTTTGTCATTTATTAATACATAGCATATATACATTTTCTTAACCATGACCTCTCATCAACTTACATTTCCTTTCTTTTAGTTAAAATGTATCAGGTAAACATACAAACGAGCAGAAGAATGACTTAGCAAGTAAAGTATACCCATCTATTAATGGTGATTTCTGTGTAAGACATACTGATGGTGATGTATGACATGAAATGGGGCTGTGTGATTGGTTATATGCCATTTGGCCACTTATGAAAACAGATTAGCTCAAAACATCAGACAGTACTTTTCAAATAGCTTCACTGCTACAGTGGTTATGGCTGTTTTTTTGTTTTTTGTTTTTTACTTTATCTGAGCCTCATCTCGGTTTCCAATGACCTCATTCATCCACTCACCTGTGACATAAGCCTCTGAAATTACACTGCAGAGGAACAGAGCGAGAACACACACACACACCTATGTCATTGTCATGAATAATTGCTTGAGAGGCGAAGTCAGGATTTTCTGATTCATTGTAACCTCTGAGGGCTCCATATGAACAGTATTTTGGTTTTGGTATGAAGTTATTTGTCACATGAGATTTGGAGAAAAATTGCTTAGTTTGCTTTATTTATTGTGAAGCGGGAGATTTCCGCTGGGCATGAAGGCTGCACGCGGAGAAGTCTGCTGTTCTTCAAGGCGTCGTTCACTAAAAATACATTTCCAGAGGTAGCCATAAAATATTATGAAGGATAAAGAGATTGTTCATTTCACTCTGAAGTGGATCTTTCACCCTCATCTTTCTGTGCATTATATTACCTCCACCCATCCCTTCCCTTCTCCGCACAGAGTGAATAATTCATATTTGCTGGTGGATATAAATCATACGAGGAGACCAGAATACACGTGCTCATCTCGGAGCGACTCCTCTCTCCAAAGACCCCGGCACCGCGGGGGGGCTTCTGTACTCTGTCACAGCTTACTTCACAGAGCCCGGCCCGCCCGTCCTGGCTTTAGGGCTTTAGCGTACCTGCTTTCACGACAGTCACGTGTTAGCCCAGGCATGACGCCACCCACGGGGACCAAACTATTGGCGTTTTCCCATTAGTGCCTACTCAGCCCCGCACGGTTCGGCCCGGCACAGTTCTCCACAGTTTAGGGGTTTCTCCGAGACTCCCCTTCAGCTTTTCTGATGGTCGACAAACGCACTTCACGTAGCGAGTCTCGTTGTTTAGTCCATCCGGACCACATCCTGATCCGTCTCTGTGGACATGGGTTTGAGTTCAGGTGCTAAAACAAGTTTGTCAAACGTCTTTGTTGCACACCACTCTGTGTTCTGCTTATTCTGTCAGCTCCCTCCCACACACACTTATGTCTCTGCTGAAAGTCACTGCCAAAGTCTGACTAAATTTCCAGTCAGTTTCCATCCTGAGCGTGTGCGTGTTTGTACACTGAAGTCTGCACCGAGAAGCTGCTCTCTATGAAAATGTCTCATACGGGGGGGACAGTTTGCACCAGTAAGGGAATCCAAGCCAGGGCTGTTTGTCTGAAGGGACTCTAATAGTTTTCTTCCTGTCACACCGAGTTAACAGACTGTAAAAGCGAGCAGCGGCGCTGGACCGAAATGATCAGTGTCTCCCCCGGGTGACCATGATTTAATGCCTGTACCTCCTCGGAGGGTTGATAGTTGAAAGTAATTTGCTATTTGACAGATGTGCAGAAGTGGTGTATTTGCTCATTTGATTTTAAGGTTTATGTCAAGTGGCACGTTGTAGAAGACTCAAATCACTCAGAAAGGGCCGCTTCCCCAGTCACCCTGTGATAGAAACACTGTTTCCTATCACGACTCAGGATACATTTTCACAGAACTTGTCATCTGTAGTGAAAAAGCAATTACTTCTGATGATTCAAACCACTGCAACAAGAGATTATATCCTCAGCCTGTAGTTACATTTTCTTTAAATACATTTTATGGTCTTAATAACAACAGATAATTGTGGCTGTAAACTTGTGCGTTTGCATATCGAACTGTATGATTGACAGAATACAATCTTTTAAAAACTTAAAAGGAGGGATCCAGGAGACAAAAACCTAAAAAGCTAAACATTCTGTGCACCACTTATTGGAATATATCCAAGAGGCACCTCGTATAGATCTAGTTTAACATCCAAAGAAACAACACTTGTCCGAGAGCTTGTTTTCAATCAATAAAAACCTTCAGGTACAACTCCAGCAGGAACTGTGGATTCAGAGATATCGTGCTGTGAAAGTTATCAACCTCTTCAGCGTTACACCGACACTGTGAGGTTTATTTTATCCAGTTATTCACTGACTTCTGAAATGCTCATCCTCCTTTTATCCCAGCTATGATTCGTACCCTGCTGACTGATAAAACCATCTTAACAGCTCTGAAATGTTTTCTTCTTTATCTTTGCGACCTCTCTCTCTCGTGCTATTACTATTTCATCATTCAATTATTCTCACAGCCCTCTTTGGCTTTGAGTGCATCCCATGGTATATATTTTTTATCTTAATTTAGTATTAGGCTGATAAGTAGACACACAAAAAAACTTTTTCTCCTAACTGTAAAAACATATGATCAAGTAAGGAAGCCTAAGCTAAGCCAAAAGAGAAACAGAAGCTTTCACGCCACTTAATTGAAAATAAATATAATAAATTATTATCAGTCCAAATCGATTCTTTTGAAAATAGCTAATAACATTGATCAGCTTTGTAAATCCAGGTATATGGCAAAGAACCAACATGGGTTAAGACATAGTGCTGTTGTATCATTTAGTGACAGCCTCTAATACTTTACTGATGTTTTTTTTCCCCCTCAGATTAGCCGCTGCTTGAAACCTGGAGGCCGCTTTGTCTCCATTACTTTCGCCCAGCCCTTCTTCAGGAAGCGCCTCTATGCTCGTGCCCAGTACAACTGGTCAGTCACACACCACAGCTATGGGGACGGCTTTGAATACTTCATGTATGTGATGACCAAAGGAGAAGAGATCAGCCCAGAAGATGCTGCTGTGGAAAAAAAGCTCCTGGAGGAAAGCAAATCCCCACCAGCCAGTCTCATCACGGCACACAATGAAGATAAGGACGATTTCCTGTCCAGTATTGACTTATAAGAAGACAGGAATATGCACAACATGTATAGATTTTATATGATCCTAATATTTTATACGAATCACACTTCTCTGCCTTAAAAAAAACCTACGAAATGTATTTGATTGATTTTAACTATACTGCAACTCAATAAATGCAATAAAACACAATAATCTGCTACAATAGCAGTGCATAACTATGTTGTTTAATCAGGTTTAATGATAAATTTTCATAAATCTTGTTTAAATTGAATGAATGCTGCAATATGTGTAAAAACTCTGCTTTTTTAACACAAAAAGACATGATAGACAAACAGAGCAGACCCTAACAACTAAGAGACTGACCTCTGTAGAGGTTTTTACAGTATTTAGAATGGAATTCTTTTAAAATAATTGACACAATTTGGAAAGAATAAACCGTAATCTAAGAATAGAAGATCTTTGGTCTGAAGGTTCTGAAAAAGAAACAAAAGATGCATCTGCAAAGAAATTCATCATAAAGTCACATTTATTAAACATGTAGAATCTAAAATCTGTTCAAGTCCAAAGCTACATTGACATTGAAGTTATCTGATTGGGATATTTGTCAGAATCAGATGGTGTGAGGGTCAACACCCTGGCCTCACAGCGTGGAGAACCGGGGCCTCTGTATGTTCTGAAGTCTGTATGTTCTCTCCATGCTTCTCTTCAGCTACTCTGGTATCCTCCCCCTGCATGTTGGCTGAAATAGTGATTCTAAATTGACCATAGGAGGGAGTGTGCTTGCGCGGTTGCTCTTTCTGATTTCCATCTCCGCGCGGGGCTGTGATGGACTGATCCTCGGCCGAGGGCGTGTCCTGCATCTGTGCAGCTGTGGTACGCTCCGCCCTCCTGCAGCCCAACGGAAATAAGCTGCTTTAGAGAATGGTCGCACGCTCTCCCTCCCGCCTGTTTCAAAGATTTCCATCAGAATGACCTGCGTTACAGAAACTTTGATCATTTACACGCCAAATTTATTTCCCTTTTCTAATGTCCTGCCTAAATACAAATTAAAAAACAGTTCAGCGGGGTGCTTTTTTTCCCCCGCTGCTGTTCAAATTCTAAGCAAGTTGCTAGATGAAGTGTCAGGTCTAGACAGGGCACATAACAGCTGCACCTGCCCGCTTTTGAAGCGTGGATTTAATGCGATCAGTGTGTCAGTGTCCCTCTCTGTTCCGCTAGAGTTGCACACGTTGGTCTAATGTCGGCTGTAAACGGAGTTCTGCTACGTGTGCCATACCTGTAAAGCTCTATGTAAGCACCTCCCCGAGCAGATTAAGTAATAGCAGCACTTGTGTGTCATTTGTTGAGGACACACGATACGAGTCTCTGGTCCTGTGCTTTCTTCGGCTAAAAATATAGACCAGAGTGGGGAGAGAGATCCATGTGTGCAGACAGGCAGGAAGACTTCTGACTGGAGGGGACCACATTAATAAAGAAGAAATCATTTATTTTTAATCCTCCACTGAGATCTAATTACTGCCTATTTTTAAGACTTTTGGAAAAAAAGTGGTGTGATTTTTCAGATGGCTCTTTTGTCTTCCAGTGGTTTTTAGGCTGGAGTATGGTGGTAGTTTGGTCAACTCTGTAACCTCAGTGTTGAGAAAGCGGCTTCTCCACAGCGTCGCTGTTGTTCCTCTTCTGGGGATTTTGACCAAGTCCCAGAAACGTACCGTCTGAGCAAGTTGGACCAAGGTCCAACATCTACGCCAAGGGCCAATCATACATTGTTATTCTGAATACTGGACTCAGTCGTAGAATGTCTCGTACATTTTCTGACACACTCCAGCACGTTGTGGGGTTGTAAGAGTGAATAAAAAAAAAACAGGGGGCCTTGAACAGTTAACTTTTCACCAGTGGTGTTGGATCAAAATGTTTTGATTTCATTTGTTGGCCTGACATGCAAACAGTTGCACAACAATATGTTCTACAAATTGACAGTGAAAGGCTTTTCACAGCTAACACAACCATCTGACTTTTAGGGCCACTTTAATGTTCTGGAGGTTAAAATTCCATATTTAGGAAGGTTCTGGAGGTTCTGCTGAGAGATTACTATCCTCTATAAAGCCTTGACATGATAATATAAACCTGTATGACAAAAAAACATTTCTTTTTTTTTTTCGTTTTCATTTGATCAGGTCTAAAATAGATTTTCCTCTTTCCTCTTTGTTTTATACTGAAAAACAAATTACTTTGTCACACCTTGCCTTGGCGTTAATTACTTACTCCTTTTATATTATCTGCACATGCATTTATTGGTAAATCTTGGTGGTGATCTGGTTGCTATCTGTTTTCCAAGGTGACAAATTGATGTAATACCCCAAATAGTTTTCAGGTTTTCAGGTGTCTCTACCTGAGAGGGCAGGTTCAGGAGCAGCCTGGTAACTATTTGACTGCGCGGGTGGGGAACACTGGGTGCTTATGTAAGTCTCGAATGGTCATTTTTTTAATATTGACCGTAAATCACGTTGCTGCACTAGGACGTAAAACATTTGATGGATTCATTACACTTCGGGTGGATGTGGGGCTGGTTGTGTGTCCCCACACACGGAGAGTTAGTTCCTCTACTCTCATTTTCCAACGAAACATGACGCAGCTTTCTTCCTGATTTGAACGTAGCTTAATCTTACCTCTGTTTGTGCTGTCCGTATGTGAGTATATTAAAAACTCAGAAGTCCTTTAAATCTAATTTTCCGTTGCCTCAGTGGGACTGACTGATCTGCTGTGGCATAGAGGCAGACAGTGAGATTTAACTGGACTGGACTTAAGTTATATAACCAGAGAGTGGAGCAGAGGCCTTGTGCAGCAGAGGTTTGGTCATTATTTAAACACAAATCCTATTTTCTGGACTTTTTTTTTTATAATGCATGCTCTTGTATTTTGCAGGTCTCTGTAGCTGTGAGAAAGCAGAGGCACAATGTCTTTTGTTTTCCTGCTGCTAATTGTCCTCCATGCTCTGCTGCCCAAGGGCAGCCACCACACTAATCTATGACATGCTTAATGCTTCTGTCTCTCTTTTACTTTCCCGATCACTCCTCTTCTCACGCCACCACGCTGTCCTTTGGGAGAATCATTTGACCCTGAGTGATTTGCTGGGAGGGTGTTATGTGACCATTTAGCCAGTCAAAAAAGTCATCTGCGTGCTTTTACAAAACAACTCCTGGTTTATTCTACTCGGTTTGTAAAGAGAATCTGCACACAGCTTCCCTCCCCGCATCACACTTAGATATCTACTTAGTACGACTGCACCTTGCTTCTTTTTTAAGTGAGGATTGTATTTATTCACATTTTCTGATTTTGCTCATCATTAATGAGACAGGACAGGTTATCCATTGAAAAGCTCAACAGGCTTATTCAGTGGTAGCACTGTATTTTTGGGATGAATTGTTGGTGCACTTCCTGTCCTGTTTAATCTGAAATGCACCATTTCATTTTAAAGCCCTGCTGTATCTGAAACACCACTCTGATTGGTTAGCAAATTTAGGAAATTTAGTGTGAGTTACCTACTCAAAATATCCCAAGGTACACACAAAGCAGGAATTTAGATAATGTAAGAAAAATGAAAGATCCTCCTATAAGCAAACTAGCCTCTTTTAAAACTTCTTAATGCACTGATGATGCACTAAACACTGACGCATCAGCAAACTATTTACCAGTAAAGTGGAGAAATAACAATCTGAGAACAAACTAGAATCCCTCTCCAGCTGCGTTACATTATCCGTACTCCTGTGGTGTGGCTACTGTTCCTCTTTAAAATGTTCCGATCATTCCAACTAGTTCTGTTCACATCGTTCTAACTCTCCAACAATGGCTCGTCTTTATCAGGTGCTTGAGTATTCCAAAATATGCCTGGTCGTCTTTCTGTTAGTCCCAGTCTCAAATGCAGCTCACATGTGACATCCAGTCATTCTGAATGTCTTATATTCATATTAGACCTATTGTGGACCCAATACGAGTAATCAAGAGGTTTATTTGAAGGCCAGTAAGTGTCTATAAAATTACTAAAGTTAAAACAAAAACAAACCAATAAAATGCTCGATGCCTGTCATGTTGACTGACTCCTTTTAAGTATTTCTTTTTAACCAACAGTGTTTTGGGTTGGAGTTTTAGAGTGTATCCGCCAGGGTCTCTTAAGGAAGCATAATAGAATGATACTGTATATTGGATGGCAGACTTATGTAACAGCAGGAGGAATATTAATGGATGACCACTCAGGGTGGAGTGAAAGCGGTATTTGTGTGCTTGACCGCAGAGGTCACAGGGACAGTTACAGTGGTCTGTCTGAGCCAAACGGAAGGATTTGCCATGTTCTGCTGTCCTCACACACCCATTTGTTTGTGACGGCTGTCTCCGTCCAGTTGTTGTGTGATTGCTTTGTGGGCTGTTCACTGGGGAGCCGTCCTGGTTTTTATTGACGGCATGGTGGGCACTTCCCCACCATTGGCCTGCCGAGCCGCAGCATTGACTGCAGCTCTAAGTGGAGTCGGGTCAACCCTGACCCTCATCGGATGGCCAGCCCGTCATCCAGCAGCAACCCATCAGCTTTACACACATTACTACATTTAGATAAAAATATTTATGTCTTTGTTATCTCCTGCAAATCCTATCAAATGACCAGAAAACAAAACTGATTGCTGAAAGTAATCATCAGCCATCAAATACTGTTGTGAAACTAAATCAATTAATTAGATTAGTCAAAAAGTTTTTTTTTTATTGCATCTTCCATGCATGGAAGAAAGATCAGCCTTTTTTTCTTTCTTTTTAAATTAAGTGGATTATACAATACTGTCTTTAAGTCTAGAGCCTACTTTGAGCAACAACTCATCATTTTTTAACTAAGCACATAACAAAGCATTTAAACATAAAACAAATGGAAGAAACCTGCTAGATTGGTCTTGTCGGGAGACTGATTTTGGTACTGTTTTGGCCTTTAGAACCTCAGCCCTACTGGGAGAGGAAGGTATTTGCTCACTAGTTAGCCTGGGTTCCTCTGTCATCTTGCAAAGTGTTGTGATCTTTGCTGGCCAACCTCTCCCAGGGAGCATAATAGTGGTTGTGGATGTCCTACATAAACAGATATTGCCCCTTACTATGAAAGCATTGGGTGTAAACTCTGTAGGGATTCTGATTGTTAAGGTCAGGCTATAACACATCATTGTTCTTTAGGGGGGGAAAGACCTACTAGCACCCACTGATGGAAAACTCCTGACTTAGATTTCACTTTGAAATGCACGCCAGATCAGTTTTATTGTTCGTGGTGCTGAGGATGTATCCCATCCCGCGAAACATAATCTGTCCCAGTGGATTGCAGGAAACTGAACAATTCTGCAGTAAAGACATATTGTTTGTTATATAAATCCTCATTCATCCCTTTTCTCTGCTAGGAATCCAGCGACGATCATCGAAACATAGAGAGAATTTGTGATTCTTTGAGTCTCCTGGCACTTTATTGTTAAAAAAACATTTTAGTTAGGAATGATGTATTTGCAAATACATAAAAAATGCCCAATGAGTATCACAACAGCCAGTAGACAAAAATAAACCAACTACAGTGCTAGGTTTAGTGTTCATATACACACATGGCAGGAACAGTGGCGTAAGACTTGATGACGAAATTAACTTTATCACCAGATAAGTCTGTCACCACCAAAACTATAATTGTTGATGGCAACAAACGAACAGACGCACTCGCGCATCATCCATTACTACACAATCAATAGCCCTATTTGTTCATTCAGTGCGGTGTTGATGTTATTGGGACTGTCAATAATCTTGCTGATGGGAATGTGGACGGTTACACTTGTGACGCTTCGTTGATGTCCCGCTATTAGAGCCCAGTGCAATTCCGAGTGATGAAAGGCTTGTGCGTTGTTGTCAGAGCACGCGGCTTTTTATAGATGTGTAATGGCACTGGAGATGTTCTTGGACCAATAAACTATGATTCATCCAGCTTGGTTTCCAGGAACATTGAAGGGTGATTACGGGGAAATTAATTTTCGCTGGGTCGTTATCAATGCTGCTCAGGTTTGCGTACCACAGGTGGAAGAGAGGTGATACTGGCTGACCCAATTCCCTGCCCAACACTGTGGGCAAACATGGTAGTACAGTATCCTTTGCCTTTTTTTTCTTACACCGGACACTTTCACCTAATTTCACAGATCTAAAATCGATAATTCCCAAACTGGGTCGTCTCTGGCTTATGTTTTCCATTTGTTAAAAGAAGAATCCAAACCTTGATGAAGCTAAAATTCTGAGACTAGCGCATAATGTCTGTTCTATGTGAGGTTGCTGTGGTGTGTGGGCATATTCCGAGCTGAACGTAGATTCGGTGTCGAGTACATAGTTTGTCGCGCTGTCAGGGATTCACTAATGTCACTGTGTTATGTCCTCCAGCCAATTCTGCCGAGTAATACGTGATCTCATCCATCAAAAAAAACAAATTAGATTGAGCCGGGCTTGTTTGACCAGAAAAGAACACAGTAATAAGCACTTTAAGCTTTGCATTTTAGGACCTTTGCTCATGTCAAACAGATCTTTCTTGCTACATTAGAGTGACTATGCACACATCTGTGTGTGTGCCACAGTGTGAGAGCACTTTAGAGTGAGCCAGACTCTGATAGATGATCATGTGGCCAGTCCCTGCTCCCCAGGGCTCAGTGATTTAATGGATTCACTGGTGTAGGCCAACACGGAGCTGTTTAACAACTCGACAGATGGATCACTGTTTTTTCTCCACTCTTTAATTAAGAATCAGTATTTACTGTCACTAAGGTGATGGCGAATCATTCCAAAAAAGCTACAGAAGCCCCAAACCTTGTTTTGAAGATGTTAGAGCTACTTGCGGCCGTTAATGTGTAGAGATGACGTGGCCAGCGTTTTCTTTTTTCCGTCTGTCTCAGTTTCATTTGCAGAGTAAGCCCAGGTGTGGTTCTGGCTCATTGTTTGTCATTGTGTATACCGAATGTCTTGGGACAAAAGCCACGTCGAGGAATCGCATTAACATTTTCCATCACCATTTATTAATTCACCAAATACAGTGAAAATGGCATCATAATATACAATGACTCATTCTTAGAATGTCATGACATTTTTGTTGCTTTTTTTGCTTCATAAAACAATGTTTCTTTATTGAAAATATTTAAGGTTTCATGCACAACAAACCATATCCAGTTTCTTTAAAATAATGGTACAAAATGAACAAAAGAAAACAAAAACAAATTAAAAAACAAAAACTGTAATGTCCAGAATCTGTCAAATAACACTGTGTTATTTGAGGATACTCGTAAACAGTGCAATATACTCTAAAACTGCCATTTTCTAACAAATTCATCAACGAAGCTCAACTCACAGTATACGATTTCTTAATAATAGTTTAACATTGATGTGTGCAAAAACCCCAGACACATTCAGTAAGTCTTTAAAAAATGTCTGACCTTTGATATAGAGTGAGACCAGACCACTAAAAACCTAGATTCACCTGTATGAGGCCCAGTCTCATTCGGTATATCCTCTCTGAAGTACAAATATTTTTGTTGATGATTTGTAAGACGATTGACTAGCATATAATTTAAATAACAAATATTTAGATATAAAAATACAAATATGACTTTAGTTTAAAAAGAAGCGTGCCAGGGTAAGAGTGGTGGCACCTGTGTTGGCACCCGGAGTGACAGTTCATGCAAATAGATGGAGAAAAACGTTGAATTCATAAAGGATGACACACAAACGATTGTAAAAACAAAAAGAAACAAATCATACAAATCATTTTTCTTTTCCCATCAAATTTGTGAGCGTCACCTAAAACGTTAACCAGGATCTCTGCAATGCTGCTGGCCTCTGTAGATATCTGAGCATTCGAGAAATGCCAAACAAAGGATGCAAGGGAGGGAAATAAAGATATGTGCGGGTGTAAATCAGCTACATGAAGGTGCCAGTCTGCACCGTTAAACCACTGATGGGTGATACAAGATAGATGCAGAGTGTCTCTAAGCTGAATCTTGGGGGGAGCTCTTTAAGTGCTAAAATAGATAGGGTTCTACTACAGAAAATCTTAACATTGCACCGTCCTCGGATATATGTCTTTATACATACGATGAGTCTCCTCTATTTAGCAGACCGGGTGAATTTGGTTGGTCTTGTTTTTAGAAGCAGCGTTAGCAGCAACAGGAATGCTCTGGGCCGGTGCTGAAAGGACAGCTCCTTTTGAACTGGCCGTCGCTGCCCGAACCGACGAAGCAAAGCCCAGAGGAGCGCGCGAGCAAAGGGGGGCTTAGCCTACCTACTGTACAACTTATTGAAACAGGGCGGGGGTTTAGTGTCGCCCTCTCTAGTCGCGGGGGTTTTTGTTTGTTTACAGCGCTTTTTTTTTTCGGAAAGGAACACAAAGAGATGGTCGTGAAGTCATGACAAGTTCGTCCATCGTTTCTGAAAAGGGCAGAGGTCGAGACGCGGAGCGCCGTCAGCCGTCTCAACACCTTGCTGCGCAGCAGTGGTAAAATTGGGATTCGTTTGGAGATTTGCCAGCAATCCCACGATAAATCTTGGTCTTGTCCAGAGTCCACCATCCTTTTCTTCACCTCTTCTCCCTCCACATCTCTACTTCGTCTCTTAGCCCGATCCATTTGCCTCTTCTCATTTCCCCCTCTCCAGTCAACCCCATCCTCGCAACGAGCTGCCGTTTTTCTCCTGCAATCCTCGAACATGCACGGCCGACAAGTGCTTCAAACCGGTGATCAAAAATTAAAAAAGTCTTCAAGGCATCGTTGGCGTTTAAACGCCAGGTGAAGACTTGTCCGTCATCCCCTTCAGGACCTCGTCTATTCGGTCGTCCTCGATGACCACTGTGGACAGGAAAAAGGACAGATTATGTTTACTGGCTCCAACTGCAGCCCTAGGTTTTGTAATGCCTATTTTTTCTAGATGAAGGACCTCTCTTTTGTTCACTTGGCGGATTTGAAAGCGACAGGAGGAGGGAACGGAGCTAAAGTTAATTCTGTGGTCAGACGGCACCGTGGCTGCGCTTTGGAAGGGACTGAATACACAAATAAAAGTATTATAGCAAATCCCCTCTGCAGAGGCAGGCACACCTAGAGCAAACAACTAATTTCTGGTATTAGAGCCAGGCGCCAGACCTTCATTCTCAGGGTTTAATCCTGTTGTTTTCCGGGCGTCTGCTGGGTGGAACCTTGCCCATATATAATTTATCATGCGTAAACGTAAACAGTTGGAATACTGTCAGTAACTTCTGAACCTTGGAATAAAGAGGAGTATATAGTCTAAAACATAGCTGTTGAAAGCAGGAGAGGAATAAAATATTCTGTATACATACTGGAATAAAAGAGAATATTGGAACTCACTACTTATCCTATTCTGACTCCCTTAATGCAATGCAGATTTGCACTTATGTGCATCGTATAAATCTTTTTTTTTTGTTTGTTTTACCCAGAATAAGGGAAAAACCTGCAGTGTGTGGACACTGAGTTAAACCATCCTTTACCTCGCTTGGCTCGGCCGATCTGTCCCAGCTTTGGAGGTCTTTTCGCCTGCGACGCAGCGAAGAAGGCGCTTGTGTCCTGCAGTCCGCAGCTAAAGGACATCTGGCTGACCTCGCTGTCCGCCCCGTAGCCGCTCATTTTCCCCTCGTTGTATGGCAGCACCTCGGACATGGTCGGATAGGGATCGCCGGCGCGAATCGGGAGTCTTCCTCGGGAGTTTTAGATCCTCCTGCGTACGCGCAAAGTCGCGGGGGTCCGGTGCGTCTCCTGCGGGGGATCCTGAAGCCGGGGTTCGGGGTCCGAGGTCTCTCTGTGTTCTCCGGGTTTTGTTTGCAGCTGTGGGTAAAACGCGTGTGCGTGCGTCTCCGTGTGTGTGTGTGAGTGTGTGTGTGTGGGTATATACGCGGTGGCGCAGAGGCTGGAGAGGGAGCTGTGCTCGCTTGCGCTGCTGGCTGATGTCTGGCGAGGGAAGTGGGAGATCCCGGGATCATAAAGGAAACCCAGGCAGAACGGTGAAGTCATCCATCCGGGTTTGAAGGCGCGCGAGCGAGGGGCGCGTGCCAGTCCGTGGGAGCGCGTGTGTGCGCGCGCGGCGAGACTCCGAGCGGCGGAGGAGCGCGAGTGACACCAACAGGAGGCGGAACGCACAGCTCTCCGCTGGACGCTCACAGCTCGCCTTACTCTCTACTGTCCTGCAGCAGCAGCCTGGAGCCCCCATATTTAGCCGGTGTGTGTCTTCTCCCTAATAGGCTACTCCTATTTTTAATGCCTGTTTGCATGATTTCCTGATACGACCGTCCAGTCAGGGGTTCAGAAAAGGCCTAAACACTCCAAAATATAATGTTCAAAGTATGCAGACAACAAAGAAACTCTAATAGTTCTAATAGCTTAGTTATTAGTTATTTAACATGGGGACAATTTCATTACAGTTCTCAAAAATGAGAATAATCAAGAAGTTGTAAATAGATAATGCATTGTATAGTCAGTATTTAGTTTAAATCTAAAGTATCTAAATTTCTTCATGAAAAATGATCATATTTGACTTTTGGATAATGTTCAAATGGATCATTACAACAGGGGCTGCAGCAGTTTTTTACCTTTGAAATTATATCTGGAGTAGTTTTTACCATAGAAATTATAGCTGGAGCTGTTTTTACCGTAGAAATGATATCATTACACTATGCAGCCTGTTACAAAACCGTCCTCACAAAGCATGCCTCATAAAAAGCTAGAATAATAAACTGGCCGACAGGCTATTATTGGATTCAACCTGTTTCAACGGCACAGGGCAGCTGCTCCGACTATGGCGTCAAATAACCTTTCCAGTGAGGAGGAGCCCCTCTCTTTCAGGAGTCAGTCTGCATAGCTGGGTGGTTAAAGTGACCGGCTGACCGGCTTGAGACCGGTGCTGTTTGAGGAGCTTCTGGTTTTCCTTTGGGGATGAGACATGTTGCAGTCTGAGGACTGTGTTTAAACGAGCTCCTGTCTGCTGTCTGGGTCCAAAATAAGCCTCTTTATCACACAATGCCGAGTCCTCAAAGCATATCTGTTAATCACGTGTTATTACTAAAGAGTCCCTGGAGTTGGATTGTACTCAAATAGCGCCTTTGCTGGCATGAAAACCAGTGGACACAGACGTGTTATTTGAGGTTGTTTTCTGTTTTTAAAACACCTCTGAGGGTAAAGGGTTATGTATCCCAGGTTGTAAATCTTCCCTTACATCCAAATGTGATTCCCCACCAGTGACTCACTTAGTGTCTCCTTCCCAGTGCGCTGGAGCTTCCAGCTGTCAGCTCGCGGAGACGTTGATTCATGTGGCACGGGTTCAAGCCGAGGCCGGGAAAATCGTATGATGTCATCTCTCCGCGACAGTCAGAGGCTCTTGGGCGAAATCTGACCTGCTGACCCACATGCTGCCAGACGCTGCCTCATATTTGGGGCAAGAATGTGCCTGTTGTACTGACTGGAAGCATTTTCTTCCCATCCTACAGACGCCTGGTTGTACTAACCGGTCCTTTGTGCCTGCTGTGGTTTCTCCTCTATACCTTGATAATAGGGAGCAGCCCTCAAGGATTAGCCCCACTCAGTCAGCCCCATTGTCACAACTACCCTGAAAATGTATGTGTGTGTGTGTGTGTGTGTGTGTGTGTGTGTGTGTGTGTGTGTGTATACGTGTGTGTGCATGCTCTTGAAGCAGTGCTCCCAATTACAAATGAATCATTGCGCCGAGTCACGAACAGTCTCTCCAGCTCCATCCCAGAGTAGACAAAGTTTTTTTAAACCACACTAACGCACATTGTATAAACACACTATGTTCCACCCTTGAGGAACACTATATCTGTGGAAATGCATCGATAACAAGCCTGGAGGTAAGCGAATAGATCAATTTAGCGCTCAGTACGAGATGCGTTAGTGCGTGTGTTTGTGTGGGGGGGGGCAGGCCCAGTTAAATCAGGCCCAGTTAAATCAGGCCCATATATCAGGTAAAGTAGAAATGTCCCGGCGGAACGAGGAGGCGTGCGCACCGTCTGCCGTCTTTGACTAAGTGACGCCGCTTTGTGTATCTGCACCTCTCATCATTAAGATGAATGCTGTTTGTTTACCGCCGTGAGCATCCTCCGGCAGGCTGCGGGAACATTGGCAGAGCTCCTGCTCTTGGGTCTGTGAGCACACGGCCGACTTAGCAAGGCTTTAGCAGCTGGAGCGTACGGCACTCGGCATCAACACAGAGGCCACGCCGTCCGCTCGGCCTCACGCGCCCCACTCGTGTCCCACATTGGTCGTTTTAAAGCCAGGCAACGCTCAGTACCACAAGTCGGAATTGATTTACCTAATGGTAGATTGCACAAATAAAGATTTGAACTCCAGTGAGTGTAAAGATACAGGCAACAGAGCCAGTGGACACACACTCAATGCAGTCTGCAGCTGGATGGTTTAGATTTAAAATGCAATGCGTTTTATTATCTATTTCATTCTTCTTTTAGCTGGGGAAAGAAATTATAAAGAAAGAAAAGCTTAGTAGTTACGACTATGAGGGAGAAGACACTAGTTATTAACTAGTATAACTATATCCCCCCCAGGAATTAAGTATATTTGTGATTCTGAACTTTTGACTTTGAAAAAGCACACTGAAATTAGAATATTAAAAAAGGTAAATAATATTGTCTGCTTAAATGCAAGGCCTAAGCTAAATAATCTATATTTCCAATCAGCTTGTTAGCCATTTCCCTCGGTGTTGTCCCTTCTCCTTTGGGGAGGGGAGCACTCCGATCGTTGATAAGAGGAGAAGCTCCGCTGTCACACTCCTGTCAGAAAGTAGGTCACTTATTCCACGTTTCACTGCGTGCCCGAAGCAGATGGGTGACGGCGGTAATTGGCGTCAGGGACTGTGGCGCGCTGTGATGGGGCTCTCTCCTGAGATAATGCATCTCTGCTGGAGCGTCTGCTGACACCTGCCCCGCACAGTCAAAGGGGGAAGGAAAAGGTCCCGGTCCTGGACCCTTCCATGTGGAGTAAAAAGCACATGGGATCAGGTGTCAGGATGTTGAGATTCAACAGACCTTTGTTCTGCAGAGCTGGAAGCTGGAATACTCTGTGCTAGGTGCAGCATTAGCCTCCATTTGCTTTAGCTGGGCTCTTACACTTTTTGTGCAAAGGCTTTGACCCAAGCAAGGCCCGTACCAAGTAAAGACACACGAGCATGCTAAGATTACATCCAAGTTTTGACTCGATGACTTTAGATAAATAGTGAAAAAACTCACTTGGGTACTGTAAATCTAGGTATACAATTTTCTATTAATGCATCCAAATGCTACATCTTTTGTTTGTAAAAATAAAATTCTCTGTGGGCAAACTGGCGTGACCGAGCAGAATTCATACTCATGTACTGCATACAATATGATTAGGTTTCACCTCAATGACTCACCTCTCTGCACCCCCTCCCTTCAAGTCCGTTTTGGCTGAGTCAATTAGGAAATAATCATCTCATCTAAATAGTTTGACAGGTATCAGAGAGAATTAAACAGGACCTCATCGTTTGAGGTAATTGCATTTGATGTGGGAACGATCCACTGAAATCTGTGAGCTCCCCTCTTTTCTACAAGTACGGGAAGAAAAAGATGGACACCTAGTGGTTGGAAAAGCGAATGTTTGCCAGAACAGTACCTTTCGTCATGATTATACTGATGCAGCCTGTTTTTGTTTAGGTATAAGTAACCAGCCCGTGATCACTTTGTAGGTTATCTTTTCACAGGCTGTGTGTGGGTTTTTTTCCCCAAGAAACAGCAACAACTCTTTTGCTCAGATGTGTTTCAGTCCCTCAGTACAGTTGGATCAATCAAATGCAAATATTCACCACTCCCTGAGGCCTCAGCATGGGTTCCATTGACAAAATGAACCCTTGTGGGGATCCTGTGTTGTCCACCTGTTTGTTTTTCATCCTTGAGTCAGCCCTGATGCTGTACTCTTCACCTCTTCACTTACACAGATTTTTTTTTACCCCCTTCTCACTGGAACTGCTCAAAGTACATTTTTCAAGGTGGCATTTCTCAGCGTCAACTCCCTGCTGCCTAGAGATGACAGAAATAGAGGTCTTGATGACTCACCAAAAGTCTTTTCAGACACCAGGTGCTGTCAATAAGCATTTAAGCTTCAGCAAAAGAAGAAAAAGAATCTCACATCTCACATTGAGTCTTGTGACTATTCAAGCCTGAACTTTGCACCAGCTTTTGGATTTAATAGCAGTCATTTAGATCCACAGGTGGGTCGTTCACGCTACCAAACATGTTGTGATTATCTATCTGTGCGATCAATTCATTCGTAGCCCTAGATGAAGAGGTTATCTTCACCTGCAAATCTTTTCTAGTTAAATGCATTTTATCTGAACAGAAACTCATACACTGGGGATCAGTAGAATTCGAGTGGAGGATGTAATGTTAAGTTGTGTTGGGACTCATTAGCATGGAATGGATAGGAATGTTCAAACTGCAAAGTATGTTATCTGGACTTCAGGAACATAAAAAACTGACTTATGCACATTTTTGTATGTTACAAAATATTAATATCACTCAGTATATGTGGTCACTACGACTCCAAGGACTTAACTTTAGTGCATGTGTGCCTTCATTTCTCCCCACCTTTATTATGAAGCTCTTGCAGACATGGAATAATAAAATCAAATGTTCCCTTGGCAACATTTCCAACTTTTCGACAAAGTAGCTGAAAATTTATGAAAAAGATGGTAAACTTAATGTGTAACAATAAACCGTCTCCACATGCTCATGTTTCTATTGTGCATTAATTAAGCCACAACCTTAAAACATACAGTATAGCACCTTTACTGTGACAGCAGCAGCCATGTTCATTCACAGAGTAAGGCACATAAACATTTATGAAAATATACATTTGTATTGCCTGATTTTACACTTTTTTCCCCACCGTATGATTTCACTTACTTTTACAAGTCTTGTTTTTGATTTTGGACAAGAAAAAGTGACTCACTGACCCTTTGCTATGAGCTAAATATTTGCTCAGCGTCCGTTCTTTTTTTTTAATTCATTGCAAAATCAAAAGTGCAACAGTTTATACCATGGAGAGGTAAAACTGGACTAGTCTGAGGTGTTTTACGTCCACTGAGGCCATTCGGTCACATAGGCTCTTCAGGGCTGGTAAAAAGGCAGCACTCTGACAATGTCCTGTCTGCAGATGGGGCATTTGCGATGATGCAGGGCCCTAAAGCAGGTGTGGCAGCAGCACACGTGCCCACAGTCCAACAGGATACAGTCTCGTGGGCGACTGAGACAAATCACACAGGCATTCCCAGAGCCATCGTCCGCCCCGTCTCCATCGGCCCCATCCGAGCGTAGTCTCGCGTCTTGATTCTGCCTTCTCACAAATTCCCTGTTTTCCTTCTCCCGCTCCCAGCGGACTTTGAGGTGACGGTAGTAGCGTAGTCCGGCCCAGAAGAGGACCGCTGAGCCTGCCAAAGCAGAGGCAACAAGCAGCACTTTCCACCACGCAGCAATGTTGTCGTTCTCTCGTCGCAGAGTTTCAAAATCTGCTATGCTTAAGAAGTACTGGGAGCCATCAGAAGGGGGTCGAAGGCTCAGATTACCATCTGTTTCCAGTATTACCTCACCAACACCTGTGAGAGTTGTTCCTACCTGCAAATGTTGAATAATTGAAAAACAAAGACTGCTTTAGCTAAAATCGGCCTTAGTATCAAGTGTAAAGAAACCAGAAATTACATGTGGATTTATTAGTAACGAGGAGAAGTTAAAAATCAAAGAAAGAAACTGACTTTGAGCATTTCCTCGAGCTCTAGAAGACCTTTAGGCTTCTCCCCACTGAGGTATTGTCCTACAAGCTCTCCAAAACCAAACGTAGCCTGATGAAATTTCTCATTGGTGATCTCTGTGTGGTTTCCAGCTGCGTAAAGAGGGGACACGACTTTCACTGTGGTCTCATCTGATCCAGCTAATACAAAGGGCACCATATTCACTCTTTCATGTAAAACGCGTTCAGTGTCCAACCTGTAACAGGTGGAGAGAGACAGAATGATGATCATAAAAGGCAAAATGACTCAATCCTTTTGGCTGAACTCTTCTGTGTCTTGCCGTTTCAACACATTACTCACCATGTGCGTGAAAGTCCGCTCCACACCAGCCTGTGTTCCTTCAAGATGAATTTTTGTAACACACCAAAGATTTCTTTATGGAAGTGACTCGTCAGAGGCTCACCTACTGGTTTCACAGTACCTACAACATATACACACACAAACAAAGTGAGAGGTAAGGTGGTCCTGTCAGGAGGAATCCATGCAATCAGCTCATGTAAGTCTCAAAACAAACGACTGCCTGATCACCTTCAATGACGGCGTATCGCAAACATGCTCCTGGAGTAACTTTCAAAAGGTCCTTGAGTTTTCCGTCTATAACAAAGTGTGGAGCATTCTGACAATAAAACATACAGATTATTTTTTAAAAATCACTTCAAAAGCTTCAAAAGATGTTTATACAATGCTACATAAGGCAGGAAAAGAAAAAGGAAAATCATAAAAAAAAAAAAAAAAAAAAATCAAGCCTTTTAACTTCCTTTATGTTTTTCATATAGCAGATTTGGATATTTTTTCTAGGCTTTGAAACTAACTGCAAGGAAACACTGTTGCATTAGTGAAAACTGAAAAAAACTGAAAAAAGATTCACCCACTGCATTAGCAACCAGACATTTTAGAAAACTGAATTTACAGATACCATAACATAAAATTGCAAAAGAAAATAAACAACAAAACTTACATCAAGTTTCTTGACTGTTGTTCTGCTTTTTTTATGGAGGTAATAGAAGATGCCTGACAAGGCGAGGCTGGCCCCAAGACACGCTGCCTCGGTTATAGACACAGAGAATTCCTCCATTCCCTCTGGTTGCTGTGGCACAACCACAAAAGCACACAGACAGACCTATGGAGCAAGGGCAGAGCATCTATCAGCCATCAGTCTACAGCAGTGAGCCTGCAGGGTACTGTCTCATTAAAGAGGAGAGCAGGTATAATAATAACATTAAACCATGTGGCAATAAACTATATTTTTCATTACACAATAATAAAATAATTTATTTTCTTATGTGCCTTGTACAACTTAAGTGTTAACACTGCAAACCAACTTGCAGGTTCATCATTAAGCAAAGATATCTGCATTATAAGAGAAATATGCAAAATAATATTACTATTACACCCCAATAAACTGCAAACTTCTCTGTTTCCGTTTGAAAGAAAACAAAACCAGGTACAGATTTTTTGAATGAAGAGTCTCTGTAATGGCTTTAAAAGTTCTTTCGAAACGAGAATTTTCAAACATCTGCGTCAATCTTTTTCAAGGGACGCCTGTCATAAATATATTTTAATAGGAGGATCGTTATGGTTATTTCGAAGGGTTGAAAATAAAGGGGGGATAAAGGGGGGATAGGCAGAGAACCAGACAACCGAACACCTGTTATTGAGACAAAAAGTGACATGACAACATCCGGAAAGTCCCTCACCACTTTATGTTAAGTACCGTGAAATTAAATTCTCCTCATATATTCTGTTGAAAGTAAAGTTAGCTTCTAGCTTGCTAACGTTGCTAGGACAGCTGGGAGAACAACAGTGACCTCTAAACGTTTTTACGACCATGGCATAAAAAAACACAAACGATAAAGAAGGGAAACGTTAACAATGGCCTGCATATTGATTGTCAAAAACATTGAAACTTGGGTAAGTATTTATTACCTGAAGGAGAGACGATTCTTGTCAATTTCTCATGTCCTGGGCTGCGTTGTCCATGTCCGGTGACGTAAGCGATGAGACGTCACGTGACACAGAATGGGCGAATGTCAGCTGCGACCAGAGCTACACGTCACTTATCTCCGCTGAGAGAGATGGCAGGCAGTACACGGAGAAAACCTCCAGTTTCTCCGTCGCCATTATGGGGGAAACTGCAGACACTGTGGCAGGACAAGCATTTGGCTCTGTTCAAGACGGAGTACACGTTACTGGTCGTGTCAGTGCTGTGGTTCCTGGAAATCGGAATCAATGTGTGGGTCATACAGAAAGTAGCCTGTAAGTAGCCACGCGGCTAGTTAGCATGCTTCGGTGTCTTGCCACTTCTCCGACCGCATCTGAATGCTAAGTAGTTAGCCTTAGCAAAGCATCAACTTACACACCACCTGTCCAAAGGAATTTACTGTCACTGCGCTGAGACTTCGGTCTGCTCTGACCAGTTTTAAAATTACATTCTTTATTTCAGACCTTTAGAGATAGGCAATCGCAGATGAGCTTATTGTTTATAGTATAAGTACTGGCTGCACAAACACCAATAAGCCTAAAGTATTAATAGCGTTTTATCGATAATTTAAATTATTTTCCCAATAACTGTTTGGAAATGTGACATATTACAGAAGCGTACAGTGTGGCAGCAATACTTTGTATTAGGTTAGGCGACATTTAAATCAGATCCGTTTCATTAGAAATACGTGTTCTGTAATTAACTATATAATTTTATAGATAAAAGAATCAAATTTCAAGGTGTTTTCAACAAAAGTATCAAAACATTAAATAAGGGAAGTAACTAAGTGATATTCTCTGAATTTATTTCTACGGTGCAAGTGAGCCGACAGTATAAAGAAGTTTAACATTACTAGGATAAACTGCCATTGGAATTTTGCCTTTCTATAATAAAGGTCCCAGGACAAGACCACAAGCTGTTGTTAATTTGTGATACTATGGACTTAAAAACATAAAATACTTATGGTGCACGGTCTGTTTACATTTATTTTTATGTAAAACCTGGAATGATCTCATAAATGTTATTGTCAATTAATCCACACACACATGTTATTGTTTATGAGTTAGTTTTGCCACTTTTCCTAAAGTTATTAAACATTTAGAAGTGAAAACTAATAGATGTTGGTTTTGAAATAGTTAGAAATGGTCTCTGTTTGATGGACTTTCTTGCAGACACAGAGATCGATTGGAAAGCTTACATGGATGAAGTGGAGGGGGTCATCAATGGAACCTACGACTACATCCAGCTTAAAGGAGACACCGGTCCTTTGGTGTAAGGTCCAAAAGTTCTTGGTATTGGAGGTCTCACCTTCCTCCTGCAGAAGTATTCTGGATGAATTATTAAAATAAATGTTTTTGCAGGTATCCTGCTGGTTTCGTCTACATCTTCACAGCTCTGTACTTTGTTACCAGCCATGGGGTGAATATTCGTCTGGGCCAGTACATTTTTGCAGTTTTCTACCTCATTACACTGCTGCTTGTTTTCAGGATATACAATCGAACTAAAAAGGCAAGTCTGGTTTTTACGAATCTACAAAATTTGTTGCATTTGCTTTCATTGAATCTTTGAACATAATATATGCTGTGTACTTACAGGTGTTAAAAAGCAGAGTGACATATTCGATCTCTTAATTCTTAGAATAATACTACTATTAATAAGTCATTTTCTGTCGTTTCTCCAGGTTCCTCCGTATGTGTTCTTCTTCGTATGCTGTGCCTCCTATCGGATCCATTCCATCTTTGTGCTCCGTCTCTTTAATGATCCAGTGGCCATGATGCTACTCTTTGCAGCTGTCAATCTTTTCATGGATGGATATTGGACCCTGGGCTGCTTCCTTTTCAGGCAAGTGTGGACTCCCCGCAGCTTCTCTTTTTAAATGACTCGCTTGTAGAATAGAATAGAAACACATGGAAACAGATGTATCTCGTGCATGCATACAGTTTTTCTAGTTGCATATTCTCACTCTGAATGACAGGATTAAATTGCAACTCTGTCTTCCTCCCTGTTTCTGACAGTTTAGCAGTGTCTGTGAAAATGAACGTCCTCCTTTTTGCCCCGGGGCTCCTTTTTCTCCTCCTGTCAGAGTTTGGTCTCATCAGGACAATCCCTAAACTATCACTGTGTGCAGGCATACAGGTAAATGCTCTCCTTTACATAAATGCACATATTCTTTTTGTTTTTGCTGCTTTAATCAACATAGTTGTCCTTCTTGATACAGCTTCTGCTGGGAATGCCGTTCCTCATAGAGAATCCTGTGGGTTATGTAAGCCGGGCATTCGATCTTGGGCGTCAGTTCTTGTTCAAGTGGACGGTCAACTGGCGCTTCCTGCCCGAGTGGCTCTTCTTGAATCGTTATTTCCACCTGCTCCTGCTGAGTCTTCATCTACTCATTCTGCTGCTCTTTGCTCTCCGCCACTGGAAGAGGTGAGACTGACTTTGGCTCTGCTGGTGTTACTGATGAATCAGCAGGGATGAGCTTAAAGGAGGCAATATGAGGCAACAGGCTTAGACTCAGAGAGTTGGTGGTTTCAAAGAAACTGCTGGAGGGTTTTCTACATATATATTTTTTAAATGTAGTGTAATAATGTATATCAGTGTAGAGTAATATTACTTAAAAGGAGGACTCTTCCTCACGGTACGAAGGGAACATTTAAATGTTGGTTAATTAGAAAAGGAAGTAGCAACCTTTTTTCCCCAGTTATTAAAAACCTGTTTTCTCTCACCAGACCAGGAGAAAGCCTCTTTGAGCTGCTCAAGGACCCAAGCAGAAGGAAAATGCCTGCTCAGAAGTGCACTGTGGATCATATCCTTCTGTTACAGAGCAGCCCTTACAGTTTGAGCATGTAACACTGGATCTGAGACGCCTGAAAGAGAATGATTAATCTTCTCATTTTGTAATTTAAGTGTAGATCTGTTAGATGTGTTAATAATAAGTTGTTCGGGCCTTAAGTCAGTTAAGTTCTCGGTGTTGATGAGCCTTAACAGACATCACAGATTGTGCTTATTCTGTTCACCTCTAACTTCATCGGCATGTGCTTCAGCCGTTCGCTGCACTACCAGTTCTACGTCTGGTACTTCCACACGTTGCCTTACCTGCTCTGGAGCGGAGGAGTCAAGAAGCTCGCTCACCTGCTCAGGTGGGAATAAGCCTAAGAATCGAAGCGTTTCATTCTCGCTCTGTAACACGTTCCCTAAGCCTCATGCACGGAAGTGACAAAGCTGTCTCTTTCTGCCGTCCAGAGTTTTGATCCTGGGTCTCATTGAGCTGTCCTGGAACACGTACCCGTCCACCAACAGCAGCTCAGCCGCCCTTCATGTCTGTCACCTGATCATCCTCCTTTGTTTATGGCTGGCTCCACCGCTGCTCTCCACCTCACAAGAAACACCCAAACACACAGCTGGGAAGGAGAAACACCACTAAGCTGCAGCCCATGGGACCGGAAGGTGCTGCCGAACAGCCTCCATCACCACCCTCCTCCCTCCGATCCTCACAGTCTCCATTCAAAGTGAGGTCGCTGTGGAGGACTGCTTCTAAGAGGATGAAGGAAGATTTAATACTTTGATCTCTGCTCATGACATGAGGGGACAGAGGTGTTTGCAGATGGTCATGCGCATGATGCTGTGACTTCTAGCTGCAATAGGAGGTATGAGATGTGGGAGATTCTCATGGGTTCATTTTCAGTTCCATAATCAGTGGAAGGGAGCGGTTATGAATGGAATGCTGGGTAGAAAAAAGTTGTTATATGGGTTACAGAAAATTTCTGTTGATAAAACTTCACCCTAACTGTAATTTGACCTTGTGACCTGCAGTTCTTTTCAGAAATTGACATTTATGTTTCATTGTGACATGTCCTCAGGGCATTTAAGAAAAATGTCAAAGATATCCCAAAGAACAACAAATAGATAAAAAAGCTTTACATGTCGTGACTTTCTGACTGAGATTTGAGATTGTCCCCACCCTGATATAAAGTCTTGTCAGCAGTCTTTATTTAACAAACCTTTCTGTTTCCATCATTTCTTTAAAAAATAACAACTGGTTTATTTACAATTTTATTTTTTTAAATTTTCCCAGCTGTAATTGCTTGATATAAGCTAAAGTCATCTTGAATTTATCCGATAACTATTCTGATCGTCATTGATGTGATTCAGCATTTGGAATAGTCTACATTACATCGGTTACAAGCTACATTCTAGATGAAGAAGTTTTACTTCAGGTGGTCAAGGCATTATTGTGTCTGCTTAAAGCTTTGTTACTATTAAAGGCCACTTGGTCTATGTCCTGTAAAATTAGAATGCCACTGGTTTACAGAATCAGTTAATAAAATGCAGCTGTTTATTTTACACAGATGTTTCCTCAGTATCACTTCTAACAAGTCAAGTCAGCTCGTGGTTAGATCTGGCTCAGTCTCCTCTAATATGATTGTCTCACATATTGTTAGGGTTATAACACAGCATGTTGAGTTGGATGTTCTCGTCCCAGTGGCGCAGCAGCAGAAACAGCTGTCGGGCTGCTCCTCTGAGCCCTGCCAGGTCCACTCCCTCTGGCAGCTGCTGACCGCGCAGCCAGAAGTCTGCTTTGGCTGCCACCAGTTCCCACTCCATGAAGTAGCCGGCGCAGCGATGCTCCAGCCAGGCCAGGGCCACGGCCGTGGCCCAGCTCGAGCCCTCCAGGTCGTCCTGAGCCAGCTGGCTGCCGCACTGGAGGTCGCCGGGTTCCACGGAGGAGCCCTCGCAGACGTCGGTCTCTGAGCCGCGGCCGCTGTCCGCCTGGCCGAGGCTCTGGCTCTGAGAGAGGCCGACTGAGAGCTCCAGGGAGCCCTCCTCCGAGCTCGGGAGGTCAGGGGGTGAGGTGGCAGGGTCTCGGTCGGACAGGTGTCTTCGCAGAAGCCTTGACTCCAAAATCAACGGGGTGCCATCTGAAGTGTGGTGAAAGGGAGGAGCAGCCGGTTTGGCGAGCGAGCACGAGGAGGGAGAGAAGGTAACGTGGTGACTGACGGGAGCACCTGAGGCCCTGGCGGCGGTGGATAAAGAGGGAGCGCTGGGGGATATGCAGCGGAAGGCCGGGCTGAGGCTGCGGCGGTGAAGACTGTAAGGCGACGCTCTTTTAAGGCGGTCCAGGGGGATCTGGACGCAGTCAGAGTAGACCTCTGTCAGCAGAAAAGCCCCCGATGCAAGCTGCAGGTGCACCTGGGAAGAGAGTGAAGTAATTCAGTTTGGATAAGCCTGAGGAAAAAGGAAGCAAAACGCAGTATACTTGATACTAATGATGACCATTAGCCTTTAAGATACTTAAAGATGCGATTGCCGTGGAATGTGCTGCATAAGCTCTCAGCTCACCAGGGGCAGATAGTCTGTGGCCTCACTCTCTGGTTGCTTGTCAGTCTCTGCTGATAAACAGTGGGACTTGAGGGGAACCTGCTTTCCTGATGAAATGGAGGACCTGAGTCTGCCCAGTGGGAACCTTGAACACATGAAAACGGAGCAGAATCCACATTACATTCCTTTGAGAAAATCCTCAGTTTCAATCGACTCTTTTAGCTAATGTCACAGCAAAGTCTCACCGGGTGCCAAAGAAGCTCTCCATCGACTTGCTCTCTATGGATCGCTGTGAACGATTGCACGAAGGGCCTGTTGTTGAAGGAGCCATAGTACAGAAACCGATACCACCTGCATCTGAGAACACAATAGAGTAAAACAAATTGTACTGTTTACTCAGTGGGTGACCAGGATTGTTCTATATGAGAACTCGCTCAACCCAGAATGACAAAAAAGATCAAACCAAGAAGACTGAATTCCACTGAGATCAGGCACATATTTGGCTGAACTAGTTGAGCTAACTCTGTCTTAAATCCAGCTGGGGTAGAAAGTTGATGATGTTTTCCACCCATAGACCATCCAGATTTTCAAATGGCATTCAGAAACCTCTCTTTTGGAGACCGTACTCGCGCTGAAGTGTCTTTCACAGTGTTTTCACAGCCATACTTACTAGAGCTCCAGGACGCAACGCTACAGGGTGAGGCAGGAGTGTCATCTCTGTCTGAGAGATACAAAGATTGGCCATGACCTATAGTATTTACAACAGAAATGGGTGCAGATATTATTTGGTCTACCTGTTGAGTTCAAGGTGTCGTCGACCTCCTCGCTGTCTCTGCTGGTGCGCCGTCTGCCCAGTCCTACCGAGTAGGTCTTCTGCCTACCGCTGCCCGACTGAGAAGTCTGCCTGTTCCCCAAGTGAAGGCCTATGTGCATACAGATAAATACAACATCAATATAGGATGACATTTTTAAACACAAATCTCACTTTGCAATTCTTCATTTCAAAGCCAAAAGCTGAAAAGTAAGAAAACTGAAACAAACAGCCTGATAGTTCAGTAACCTAACATGATAAAAAAAAGGACTAAAAAGTCCTCCACCCCTTTCAACCATGATATGTAGATATAAATTCATAATGCATGCACACAGATGTACATGGACAAAGAGAAAGGGAGATAAAAAAGAATAATTTGTCAATATTCACAGGTATTTAGTAGGAATACCCCATTAAAGCTCCTCCATTTCAGTGTATCTTTTCAAAGCTTTTATCTTTTCTCCATTTTTAAAAGTCATCTTGTTTGGACTTCTTTTGTCCTCGTCCAGCTTCTCTCCACAAACTGAAATGTCAACACTTTTCCAAGTTGTATAAACAAAGGGATGTTTTCAGTTCTCCCAAAATCAAAGGGACATGAACGGTGATACTCAAGTCTAGTCTGAAGTGTATACGGGGGTTTTACTCCTCTATCCTTTATTGGATAGAATGTAAAAACTTGAACCCAGATGACAGCTGTTGAAGCCATTCTTTGCAAACACAGGTTTACATTTTCAGGCTACGTGTGTTTTGATGTGGCCTTTCTCAGTCTAGTGGTACAGTGCATTACAATGAGTGGATAAGAGAGAGGCATAGATATATGGATGGATCGAAACCATTTCAGTTTTCTGCCAAATACAATCAAATTTATATAAACATTGGTTGAATCTGTGGTAAATATCCAAAAGTTGCACTACCAACTCTGTTCTTGAAGATTTCCATGGCTATAAAATGCATATCATATGTCACTTTTTAAACGTCTGTAACTTTACAGCTGTGTCATGTATGGCTCAACATTCTGAGTTGCCAGTTTTTATCTAAATGTATAATAATACCTCTTTCCTTTACAGGGTAGATGCACTGCAAATAAGCCAAAATGAAATAGATCCCTCTTTAATATTCTGAAATATGGCCGAAATAGTTCTTAAAGTGCACTTTATCTGTACTTTATCTGTATGGAAAAGAAAACATCCTGGATAAAATGTAATAATTGGCATACAGCTGCTTACCTGTGCTGCATACATCCATGCTTTCTGATGAGACTTTATTGGGGCTGCTGTTGCTAGTGGTGAAGGCTGTGTACATACAGATGATGTTACAATGCTTACTTGTCTGGATAGCCTTCGTACGATGCCTTTTAGCCGCACCTAAAACACACAATAACATTATTTTTTTCAAACTTAAGAGATCAGGAAGACATGTGATACTACAAGGCATAATTATCAAGGAAAATGTTTTAAAAAGAATGATCTGGACTCACTTTGTCCACCGTTGCCCTCCTTCTCTGCCATTTTCTCAAAGTCTCTTATTACTGAGCGGGCGGTCAGTTGGTGAATAATCTCTTCCCATGGCTTTCCTTCTTCTTCCCCACTGCTTTCACATCTGTCAACCCCTTTCATTTTCTCACCCTCAGGGTTCCAGAGGTGTCCCAGGTCTACAGTGACGTCCCAGGACACAGGCCTTCCACTCAGGACCCCGTGAATGAGGGAGCGGCATTTACCTGGTGGGGGATTCTCTGGTGGAACAGCAGTGAAGAGATACTCTGGGTCTGTGAGGTTGTCCCAGTCCAAGGGAGAGGCAGGAAACAGAAGTCCATCTGAGGATCCATGAGAGAAAGTTCGTAAAAATGGAATGGAATGGAATTATAAGATGTGGTACTGACTCTCTTAGCACTCATCCTCACTCACTGGAGTCAGTTAGGCTCCTGTGGGACAGAGTCCCTTTTGAAGGCGCCTTTGTCTCTCCATCACTTTCGTCAAGCCTCCCTCCTAGGGTTTGGTCAAAGGACACCTTCTCCAGAGCCCTCCTCAGCCGATGCATCTCCAGCTCACCCTGGGGTGATGAGAAACTCCTTGCTGCCATGGTCGAACGGGCAAGTGCTTTTTGTCTCCTACGAGACTCCTCGCCTACATCCAGGCACTCATTCTGGTTGCGTGAAAGGGAAAACAAGAGGTCCCAAAGGTCTTTGGTTAGATTGATATAATGGTTTTTTCTGTGGATTTGTTACTATTCGTCTTGCCTTTTTTGTCCCGTTGTCAGGAGGTTCAGCCGAAAGGCTTTGCTGCCACGCTGAGTCTGCCCAGCGAGACAGAGTGGATCTCTGATCCGGAGAGGGCATCTTCTCAAGGCCTTGAGGTAGAGACCCAGTATCAAACACCGGTCCAGAGGAATGAGAGTCACACAAAAAGGTGTCGCCTGCCGAGTCTGAGTTGGAAGCATGTATGTGTGAGTGGGAATGTGTTTGAAGACTTCGCTCACTGCTCAGGGAGCAGTGAGTGAGGATATACTGCTCCTGGATGTACGACCTCTCTTGGATTCTCTTCCTTATATCACTGGACCAGTCCAGCTCCACACCTGAAGTATATAAAACCCATCTGTTAACCACTTAGAACAAAGGCGTCCACAGAGCTAAGGCAGGTTTCAGTGATGAGGAACTGACCGGGACTGGTTCCAGGCTCCGTGTTTCTCGCACAAGAGAATTCAGAGGATATTTCTCTAGATATTTCTCTCAGGGCCTCCTCCAGGTCAGCGCCATCAGCACAGGTCACCACAGGCATTAGTTCAGAAGCAGGAGGGGGTGAAAGCTCATCATTTGACTGGCCGAAAACAGAACCAGTGGAGTCCCGATGTGAGAGTTTATAGTCCCGTCCTTGAGACTATAAGAAATAATTTAAGAAACATGTATAATGATTCTCACCAAGAAAAGCTTTCATGTTTGAAAATGCAACTATGCAACATACCTCTATCTTTTTGGTTTTGAAACCCGTCATGTCATAAAGAGTGCAATATGCAACGAGACAATCACCAGGGTATAGTGGAGGGATTTCACTGGGGGAGAGAAGAGCCTCCATATTCTCTGGCAGGTACCAGTCAATCCGAACATCAGTCAGCACAGGTTCAAAAGCCTTTTTCAGAGACTTTATCACCTGCATGAGAATTAAGTAATGCATTTGTCATTATATTGCTCAGTTGAAAACTTTACTTATGCACACAGTTAATGGTTAGTGGTTGACCTTTGGTTTTATTCACAAAATCTTTTTTTATGGCAAAACATTTGACACCGTTTTTACATTTTTAAACCATTATTACTACTTATTTTGCCTGTTAAAAAGATAACCGTGAATCAATATGGATTTACTTCGGACTATTTTGAATGTAATTGTGCTATTCGTGGATCTCCAGTAGGTGACAGTACTGCACTGCTGCTGACCTTGGGCTGGAGTCTCTCTTCCTCATCCAAAAACTCTGTAGTCCCTCCTGTCAGTTTGGCGATTCCCTGCAGGAGTCTCCTGCAGGCTCGAGGTCCGAGGCCTAGGCCAAAACATCTGCAAAGGCAACACAGGGAAATGGCTTTGTCTCTAAAACAGCAGGTGTCTGCGGCTAGACAAGCTAAATGTCGTTAGCAATATACACTATATTGCCAAAAGTATTTGCTCACCTGCCTTGACTCACATATGAGCTTAAGTGACATCCCGTTCCTAATCCATAGGGTTCAATATGACGTCGGTCCACCCTTTGCAGCTAGAACAGCTTCAACTCTTCTGGGAAGGCTGTCCACAAGGTTTAGGAGTGTGTTTATGGGAATTTTTGACCATTCTTCCAGAAGCGCATTTGTGAGGTCGCACACTGATGTTGGACGAGAAGGCCTGGCTCTCAGTCTCCGCTCTAATTCATCCCAAAGGTGTTCTATCGGGTTGAGGTCAGGACTCTGTGCAGGCCAGTCAAGTTCATCCACACCAGACTCTGTCATCCATGTCTTTATGGACCTTGCTTTGTGCACTGGTGCACAGTCATGTTGGAAGAGGAAGGGGCCAGCTCCAAACTGTTCCCACAAAGTTGGGAGCATGGAATTGTCCAAAATGTCTTGGTATGCTGAAGCATTCAGAGTTCCTTTCACTGGAACTAAGGGGCCAAGCCCAGCTCCTGAAAAACAACCCCACACCATAATCCCCCCTCCACCAAACTTTACACTTGGCACAATGCAGTCAGACAAGTACCGTTCTCCTGGCAACCGCCAAACCCAGACCCGTCCATCAGATTGCCAGATGGAGAAGCGCGATTCGTCACTCCAGAGAACGCGTCTCCACTGCTCTAGAGTCCAGTGGCGGCGTGCTTTACACCACCGCATCCGACGCTTTGCATTGCACTTGGTGATGTATGGCTTGGATGCAGCTGCTCGACCGTGGAAACCCATTCCATGAAGCTCTCTGCGCACTGTTCTTGAGCTAATCTGAAGGCCACATGAAGTTTGGAGGTCTGTAGTGATTGACTCTGCAGAAAGTTGGCGACCTCTTCGCACTATGCGCGTCAGCATCCGCTGACCCCGCTCCGTCAGTTTACGTGGCCTACCACTTCGTGGCTGAGTTGCTGTCGTTCCCAAACACTTCCATTTTCTTATAATACAGCTGACAGTTGACTGTGGAATATTTAGGAGCGAGGAAATTTCACGACTGGATTTGTTGCACAGGTGGCATCCTATCACAGTTCCACGCTGGAATTCACTGAGCTCCTGAGAGCGACCCATTCTTTCACAAATGTTTGTAAAAACAGTCTGCATGCCTAGGTGCTTGAATTTATACACCTGTGGCCATGGAAGTGATTGGAACACCTGATTCCGATAATTTGGATGGGTGAGCAAATACTTTTGGCAATATAGTGTATGACTAAGAGAAACCAAAATGATGGACAACCAATAGCAGAATGTATTTCACAGGCAGACTGTCAATGTGCAGTCTCTATTCAAATGAATGCTTAGCATTAGGCTACAGGGGAACAAACATGAACATTTTGCAGAGAACAAGTTAAAATATAGAGGAGAATGTCAGTCGAACAGCAGAATACTAATGAGACATAAATTGAGTTGTTCTGCATTGGTAAAGAGTCTGGGGTGGGGGGAGTGAGGGGCGTGACCCTCACTGCAGAGCAGAACACTTAGAGAGATTGCTGGGCGGGGCTGAAAAATTCCTCAACCCCTTTTTCTTTCCTTCTCACTACGTTGCTCTCGGCATTTTAAGATCCCTGATTATTTGTGTGTACTGCACTCACTTACACGCACTCCTCAAAGGGCTTTTGGTGTTTGAATTCATCTCCATTTTGTTAGTAATCATTTGCTCATATTGCATGGGATGTCTCTTTGAAATTCCTCCCACACAGGTGTCTTACCTCCCAGCACAAGTGTTCCTGCGTACCAGCTCCAGCACTTTGGCGACATTGCTGATGGATCCGTCCGTAATGATGAAGACCTGACGAGGGTATGAACGCTGCATGGGCTGCTGGTAGAGCCAAGACAGTGCCCCCAGCAGGTTGGTCCCCCTCATGTCAGCTCTCATCCTCTGGACGTATTCATAAGCCTGCAGCAGGGTCACCTAGACGCAAGCGGTAGAGTTGTTTCAAAGAGGGATGGGATCAGTTAAACTGTACAGGACAGAGAAGCAAACAACACCAGTCATACCCTCTGCACAAGCGCAAACACTACAGGAGACTAATTTACCGTTTGACATTAGACGCCCCAGTTAGTGTGTGAGACTCCAAAAGAACTGAGTAAGCTTCTCTTTTGTGAAGACAGCACTGATGTATAAACATTAGCTCTTTTGCCTCACAACCACCTCAGTTCACAGTGTGTGGACAAACATGCCTGGCAGCAGAGGAGACGGAGGCACATCTGTCTAAGTGAAAATGCATGAAAGGCCACCATATGGTGATGAGTATGTGCAAAGACTGTTTGTCCTTGCAGCCCCTTGTCTGCATAAAACTTGATACTCTGCTGCTAAGGCAACACAAGAAACAGACCTAGTTTCTGATTAGGGGGTAGAGAGAACAGAACAGCTAGTTCTGCATAGCTGAATATCAACTGCGTCGAGGAAACACGAGCCAAATGCTTCAGAAAAAGGCATTCATATTTATCAAAACCAGACATTTGTAATATCACATCCCCTCAGTGAAAATAATCTAAATAAACCAGATTAGAATAACTTCAATCACAGCAACTGCTGTTCGAGAGACTGACATCAGTGCAAAGCCTGCTGGAGTTGAACAAAGGCTTGACGGTGGTACCAAATCCAACAATGTTGAGCATTGTCCTGGAGGGCAGACTCTTCAGAGCCACAGCCATGGCTTCCTGATGATACAAGAAAAAAAAAGATTAATCTGGGAAATCTATATTCTATGTTCTGCTATTTTACATGCTTTAGACAGCAGTCCACCTTGACGCGATTAATGTTGGTGCCACTCATGCTGCCACTTCGATCAACAAGGAACAGCAGCTCTCTCGTGGCTTTATGCAGCTCCAGGGGTTCAGACAACAGGTCAGGACAGAAATTGAGCATTAAGACAGGGCTACAGAGGATGTCCTTGTGGTATCGCTTTCTTACAAACTCAGTCTGAAGGAAAAACAAAAACAGCATCACTAAAACTAGAGAATTAGGACAGACGAGCATGAATGCGTGCAGAATAAACCCAATAAAATGGTAAAGCGCTGTGAGTTATTCTCCAACCTTTCTCTCGGGCTCTGAATCTTTGCGAGTGCAGCGAATGAAATCCCGGCGGGAACAAATCTGCTGCTCATACTGACTGAAGGAAAGCCTGCCTCTTTCCAATATGATCAATGGATTATGAGGTTCTGCAAAGGAGTTTGAAAGATACATTTTTTTTATAGAGTTAAGAACAAGGAAGAAATCATTGCAAAACCCCTCATTGCTTACCACTGAGGTGCAAAACGATCTCTATGTGTCTGTCATACGGATGCTCTTGTGCCAAGGTGATGTAGGTGGCAGAGGCACTTTGAGCACTTGGATCTGCATCTGCCCTCAGAGCATGAGTAGGACTCTCTAGTCCTACAAGACATAAATAAATTAAAATGCATAAATGTCCATAGTTGATATTTAAGATTACATGATTTATTTTTTATTACAATTGCTTTTTTCTTGCTGTCACAAAATTTCTTTGTGTCCTTTTTCATTTGCTTTAGCTTCAACTGTCACAACTGAATCTGAATAAACGTTATTTGGCATTACCAGCCAGCAAACAGGCCCCTCTGACCAGTAGCTGGAAGTTGAGTTCATACGGTGCAAGGTTAGCAGCTGGACTGGTGAAGATGGCGTGGGAGCACTGCTGCTCAGAGTTGAAGGCCCGATCTGGTTTTCCAGAGGTTGCGCCAAAGCAACTGGTCCCCCTGGGGAAAAAGCGTTGTGGGCTTGATGTCAATCTGTTTTTTCTGTACTTACAGTGTCAGGAAAAAAAAAGGTGAAAAATGACTATAGCCACAGTTGTCATAAATACCCAGTTTCATCGGATTTCCCCCCGTTTTCACTCTTGCTTTGAGTCATTTGACCAGTAACAATGGGAGTAAGCAGTGCTGGGTAAACAATGCGGATTGCTCCATTTTCTAAGGTGGGGAGTTCTAATGTGGTGCTTATAATCACAGAGACGATATCCATCGGACCAATGACTCCACAGCCCACTATAAAGGTAGTTCTTTCCAGGTCCTCATCCAGAATGAGATGCCCTTAAAAAAACAAAATACGTTAACGAAACATCAGACAATAAAGTTTTAAGGCTGGAGAATTATAGAAATATTTTACAACAAACCTCTTTTTTAAAAATAGTTTATTCGCTTATTCCCTGATGGGGTCGCAGGGATAAAGAACATTATTAAATCATTATTATCACAAAAAGAAAGATGATGGATTCAGACAGCTCAAGAGAGATCCTGGTTTGCAAAGATAGACTAAGCAAATCAGTCATGCCTGTTAGTGTCTGTAAATCAGTTAGGTTAGTTTCTACTCACTATCTTATGATTTCCCTTATTAACATGTTTGCTAGAATATCAGGCAGCTTTACAGACAGAGTGATTCAATGCTCTACCGGAATACGTATCTAAATGTTATACTGAAGTGTATGAAACAGTTCCAGACAAATATTGAGGCGCTGTGAAGATTCTTTGAAAAGAAAGAACCAATCCTTCCTCCTCACCATTGGTGCATTGCATGTCTAGGCTAGACATCCCACAGCAGCCCCACTCCCGGCCATTCCCACAGTGTCCGTCGAGCTCAGATCCTGGGCAGCAGTCCAAACAGCAGTCTTTCAGCTTCCCTCGGCTCTGGATTTGCACTCCCACCAGTCGGCCGGCAATCACAGCCTCAAAACCCACCACAACCTCTTTTTCTCCGAGAGGGTAGACAAATACACCTAGTTCCAACAAAGATTTAAAAAAAAAAGATAAAAAATAATCCCCACATAATTCTTTGCAACTACCATGATACTTACACGTAAACCGGACCTTTATTTAGTAGGTGTGTACTGTTTTGTATGCATATCACATCAGCGTTCAACCACCGTAAATATCGGCTGCCTGCTGAGCTTTTTTAAGAAAGTTTCAGTTTAACTCGATACATGTGAAAGAAGAGGTGCACTTCTTTCCATCCATCTTACTGAAACTGAATGAAACATATTCTGAATGAGCCCCCTGGTGCCAGTGTCTCTTTTCAGATGGTTGCATGTTTTGCTAAATGTTTTTGGGCTATATACAGCAAAGTCCATGGGACGTTATCATTTTCTTTATCCAGTAAAGTTAAATAACTTGACTGAGCTGTTTCGGAGATGAATATTTGTTATCCCCTTAAAACTGTGCTGTGAAATGCTAAAATTAGCACAGAAAATAAGTTAATCCATAACCCACCTTCCACAGACTCTATGTCAGCGTTGGCATAGGTCAGGTGTGCAGTGATGCCCATGGAGCAGCCATTAGCACAGGACTTGATGCAGGAGGCTTTGAGTAGCAACGGCTCCCATGTTGAGCGGTTTCTCAGCCCCACCATCTTTCAGCACCAGGAAGCCTTTACTTTGCTGAGTACATGAAAACACAGGTACACAGTTCAGTGGAATGGTAAGGCAGGAAAGGGAATATGTGAGTGCTCATTTATGGTTTTCCCATTTTCCATTTAGTGTACAATCTCAGTTATCCATGCAAATTAGCTCAGGAGTTTTTCCTTTATGGATTAAAAGCATTCAAATCGAAGGTGTTTTTCCACTTTTTCATGCATATATGCATGCTAGGTATTTATTTCTGTTAGCACATCAGCTTCTGGACATGTATCCAAGCTGTCTCCCCTCCAGGGGCTCGTAGCAACCATCTGTAAGAGTTTGTGTATAACAGGTTTAGTCAATCATTAACACAAGTTACCGCTTACTACCCTGTGAATCAAGCCTATCGTCTAAAATCTATGGCCAACCAGTATGCAAACCCACATTTGCCTACAACCACGGCCTGACTCTACTCTTAGTTCCTATTTTCCATAGTTATTCCGAGTCACTTAAGCTGGATAGCAATTCTTAATGACTCAATTAAAAAAACTCAGGTAGTGAGAGTAGAATTGCACACCACCAAGTGAAAGGTACACAAAACTGTTTGTGCGCCTGTGTTTGAATATGCACAGTTGGGTGCATGTCTGCGTGTGTTTGCCGTGATCCAAGTAATGGTGTTCTCATATCCACCTTTTTAACAAGATCAACAACCTCCATCTGGCTACTGCACTCTCAGCTCATAACAAGCTAATAAATGTCCCGTTTGCTATGAAACTGGCAATGTTTGAATGCACAAAAAAGTAATGCAACCGTGCTGCTTGTCAATACTGTAACATGCTCAGACTCAGACCTTTGTCAGAGTTAGTCAAACTGCTCAGTCATTTTATTTGGAAATATATGGATAGAAGTGAGGTCACCTAAGGCTTTTAAACTCTACAGGGTGCACACATTTACACACTAAACTTTGGGAGCTCTGTTTTACTATCCAAAGCACAAGAAACATCCTGGAGTGTTCAGTCACATTTTTGGCAAACAGCACAAATAGTTTTTCAAATTGGAAATGGCTTTAAAAAAAAAAAAAGAAAAAAAAAAAAAAGACACATTTTCTAAACTTATGGTTCAGCCTTTTCTCTGAGAAGCTGAATAATTCTGTCTGATGTTCGCTGAGCACAGCTGTCCAACAGTCAGCTCTGGAAAAACACTGCAGTTGCTGGATGACAGTTACAAGCCACAGATGATAAGAAAAATACTCGCTGAGGAACACTTACTGTACTTGTGCAGTGCCAGATAAATGTCCTCTCTGTCCAGTGTCTGCATCTCACCACCTCATGTGCTCATGGGTTTCCTGGTGATATACGTTTGATGAGTTTTTCTGGTAACTGACACTACGCTCTCCACTCTGTGTGTCTCCTCTTGAATAGTGCACCAGTTGCCTTGTGAAATCAGAACATTCACTATATGAAGCCATACACCTGACTAAATTGTTTTAAAAGTACAAATCAGTAGCAGTTTATTACCCTGCTATATAACCTATACAGTATTGTTAACATAGACATCCATCCATAATCCAGTGACTCTACATAACATTTGTTTTGAGGCACCGTCTATGTCTTCCCTTTTTATTTTCCGAAAACATCCCATCTCACTGCTGTGATCTATCGGCAGCATGCACAAACCTACTTTCCCTCTTACGTGAAATGTCATCCACTTACCTGCTCTGACCTGGACTACTGGGCTGATCACAATCTGTGATTGTGAACCTGCTGCTCAGGCACAAGCTAATACACAACGGTAAGTGAGGCAGAGCCTGCTTTTCATCCAGACAATTGGCTGTGATGGTAGCAGCACCATAATTCATGGCTAATGGCTTGGCTACGGGGAGGAGGGGGGGATGTGTTCTGCATCTTCCAACAGGTCAGTCAGACCGCAGCAGAGACATGGGTTGATGAGAATATAGAAGCTGCAGGTTTTTTGTGTTCAAATCACAGTTTTAATGAGACAAACACTACAGAGAAGAAACAGTCATAGTTGTAATAGTTGTAATAAACAATGATGATATTTGAATGTTTTGATGTATGGATAAATTTGAATGCACTTTCCAAGCTAACTCACTATTAAATTCATTATAGAAGCCATGTTATTAAGTATTTGCTCATTGATCATAGACCCAAGTTTGCAATGCAGCAGTAAAACAAAGTTGACTAAATGTTCAGCTGATTACTTAATTTGTTGTGTGTTTTTCAAACTAAAACACAATGTTGTTTTATGCATTTCTGAAAGTACTTTTGTTAGTTGTTCTATGTGCTGCAGGTGTGTTAGCGTATGAAGCAGAGAGGCAGATACAAAGAGAAAGAGGGCCAGAGGAGGTCAGAAGAGGGAAGCCTCCCACTGAGGGGAGCACTCAAGCTTTGGTTTTGATGTCCATACTTGAACCGCATAAGTATGTTTATTGTCTCATATAGCTTTACATTCTTAATCTACTTTGTTTTCTGCACTTAAAGTTTAGAATGTGATACAAACCCAAATTACTTTAAACAAATGTATCACTACCTGAAGGAGATTTGGGTATAACATATATGATTATACCACTGAAATAGTTTCTAAGTGTGCCGTGGAGGGACGGAGAAAAAGGTGAGTCGACATTTTCCAGTCTGTGACCCATCCTGCCACCATGTGGCCAGTTTCTATGATTTCATAGAAACTAGACAAACTTTATCTACAAAGCTTAAATAGTTTATCCCTTTTATGATTTTCTTTAATGTTTTATTGTCTGTCCTCAAGATGTAACCCAGGTTAAGTTAGGTCATATCTGAGTATGTAACTATATTTTACTTGTACATGTCAAATCTAGGCTAATTATATTAACTCTTTTTTTTAGTTTGATTACCTGACAAGTAATGTATCACATTCAGCACAAGATATTCTGTTTTTGAGAAATTAGCCAGCGCTGCGCTTTACAATTTGTAGTCTTTAATGAAAACAAACCACTTAAATTTGTAGTAAACATTGCATCCTTAACATGGCATGAGTTCTTACCAATATCGAATGGAGGTTTATTTGAAGACGGGCACTAGATGTCAGTCTTTGCGTATCAGTTGCACTTTCATAAATACAGAGGATTCTGTTTCCTCGCTCATAATTTCAGATGATGGTCCTTTAAATAGTATTTGATAGACATGTAACACAAAAGTGTTTATTTATTTGAACTTTTCTACAAAGAAAACAGTTGTGTTGACAGTAAAAATATCTCTATATATTTTTTCTATATATTACTACTGCAGGGCGGCACGGTGGTGTGGTGGTTAGCACTGTCGCCTCCCAGCAAGAGGGTTCTGGGTTCGGATCCCGGGGGAACCAGGACCTTTCTGGGTGGAGTTTGCATGTTCTCCCTGTGTCTGCGTGGGTTCTCTCCGGGTTCTCCGGCTTCCTCCCACAGTCCAAAAACCTGCATGTTAGGTTGATTGGAGATTGGGGAAATTGCCCTTAGGAGTGAATGTGAGTGTGAGTGGTTGTTTGTCCTGTGTGTGGCCCTGCGGTGGACTGGCGGACTGTCCAGGGTGTACCCTGCCTCTCGCCCGTTGACCACTGGGATAGGCTCCAGTTCCCCCCGCGACCCCGACAGGGAATAAGCGGTATTGATAATGGATGGATGGATGGATTACTACTGCAAATCATGGAACAAACAGCAGGTGTTTCCCATTTCATTTTTCATCAGTTCAAATCATACTTGGTAAATCAAATGAGGACAGGGACTTGCTCAGGGGAATTTCCATGAACCAACAGTCCTCTGTTGTGAGCATCTTATTGGTACATAAGTTTGCAATCAGTATGTACGCTACACATATCAGTTTGTGGGGTAATCCCTAAATATAAAGCCACAATGAAAACAAATGACTGTTTCTGATTAGTGTTCCTGTTTGAGAGTGTTTTTCCCTTTAATTTGTTTTTTTAACCAATGGGTAAAAGTTAGAGTGAGAAACAATCAAGCTTAAAAGCTCCAAAGCACACTGAGAAAAGTTTAATCTTGCTCATCTATGACAGGCATATCCACCAGATGCTGAGTAGTTTAACTCTTTTCTGCATTTTTACTTAAAGACGTCACTGACTGATGGGCTTGTGGGATTCAGGTCCCTATGACTGATCCTCCTGACCTCGTTCAGAGCAAGGACCTTTCAAGGAACTCCACCGAAGTCCTTTTAAATCTCCTGCAATTTCATGTTTCCCGTCTTCTCGAGGAATGCATGTAAACATTTTAATTTTGGCATTTTTTTCAATTGAAAACGCAACATTTTAAGACAAGATCTTGAAGCTCTGTTGTGTAGTTACTTGCAGGAAGAGCAGGTCTACACAGTGTTTCCACATGAACATAATCTACAACGGCATCATTCTCACTCCATTATGTAAATTAGATGTTTCATTGTTGAGCGGTTGGTGTTTAACATGCATTTAATGGCAGTTAATGTGATTGTTGAGGTCATAAGAGATCTAATTAACAACATGTCTAACAATGACCTATTACAGGCCTGTTCAGATGAGCTGCTTCTGCTTTACTATTGTCAGTGCATTCAAGGGTTTGTCTGTGCAGAAATGTTGGGAACCTCTTCTCTGTTGTGTACCCCACTGACCTACATTTCAATTGTTTTCTTCCTGAGACAATAGGGAAAATTGTTTCATAACCGAACACAATACCTGGGTGTTATTCAACTCAATTGTTAAGAAGATTCTCATTGTAGGGTGTCTATATGCTGTTTATTGTGTTTTTTTTACTCCATTTTAGTGGGTATATTTGGGATTTTTCTATTTTCTATCCTGCATGTATTGTTACAATACATAGATATGGATCAATCCAGATTTTTTGTTAATACAGCTGAATTTGAAAAATATTGTTCAAATGCGCCCAGGAAAGCAGCTAAATATAGCCGAGAGTCAAAATATTCTGTATCACATCATGCCAAATCAGAAAATTAAAGTAAGTGACAATGGATGCGATTTTGTGTGTGGTCAAATTGCTGAGATATACTGATTGAATAAAAGTTGATGTGGGCGCTGGTTTAGGGTTTATCGGGAAAAGAGGAAATGACTTGGGGGGAAAAACTCACTGGAAATCTATTGCTTAACTGTTGTATCAATATGTTCAGTAATATATTCTGCTATTTTACCAGAATGTATAGTTTAATGGCCTCGTAAAAAATGTATCTACATGACGGTGTGTGTGATGGGTAATGACGGCAGCAGCAACATCACAGTGGTAGACGCTGAGATAGAAAGGGGCAAACCATGGTGCTCCAAGCTTAGTGGAGAGATGAATGACGGGTGAGCAGAAGGCAAATTAATCAAAGGACATCAAAGGCAAATGAATGGGGAGAGGGATAGAATCAAAGAGCGCCGCCCGTTTGTCCCATGTCGTTCCCGCTCCGCTCTGCCTGAGCCTGCCCTCAGATCTCTGAGCCATTGTGCCACATGGGAGCAAGGTGGGGGCTGAGGCACAGCAAAACATACACCGAAGGCAGAGCCTGACATGAAAAAACTTTAATTTTAGAAGTTTAACCATCTGAACTCCTTTTAGTCAACTTTACATTCTGTCTGAGGCACTCTTCCTCAAATGCATATTTTTCGACCTGTTTTATGTTTTATAAATTCCAATACTCTGAATATAACAGAGTTGGCTGGACAGCCTGGGACTAAAACCTAAACACACTCTCTCACACTGACAGCTGCTGTACGTTGTCGGTGTGAGGTTTTCCATCAGAGCTGGCTTATTTGACGGCTGTCTGCCAGTCAGCTGGTTTATTCCTTTCCTTGGGACAGACTTCTTTCTGCCAGACTGTGACCAGTCTGCAGAACATAGTGCTTTTAATTAGCTGAATGCAGTGGATCATTAACATTAAGAGGTAATGCATAATCTGATAGTAACATGCATTTTCAGATTAATGATTAAATTTATACCTTGCTTTGTAACAGTTGTTAAGCTGTTTCATTTCATTTAAAGAAGTTTTTGTCATGACATTTTACCCATTTGATAGTTCTACAGAGGTAGAGGATTACTCACATACACTTGATACTGCTCCTTAAGTCTTGTGGGTCTGTGTTTATATGATATGAATACACAAACAACAACATTCTGATCATTTAGAATGAATAAGTCATGAGTACATTAGATATGGTGTTGTTTTTTTCTTTCTTTCAGCATAAAAAATGTGAAGTTTTAATAAAATTTTCCAGAAAAGCAGCAGAACTGGCGCCTTTCTAAAAAGATGTCGAGCACATGTCTGATTGGGAAGAGGTGAGAAACTGTTAATGTGATGCAGAGGAGAAGCACTGCTATACATCTGGAGGTGGTTCTGTTCGGCTGAACTTGTGAATATCTCTTACAGACTAAATAAGTCCGCATTTGCAGCAGTGATCGGATGAGTGTCTGACATTTAAAAAGGTTCATGATAGAGGAATGCTGACAAAGAAAATAATAATGAAATACATCCAATAACTGCTGTCGTGCCTTTCGATTTTATTCATCTCCTATGTTTATAAGCAGTGTGTTACTGTATCTTTATGTAACAAAAGCAGAGTTCAGCAGAGAAAGACAAAAGTGATGTGAACTGACAATATTTTAATGGGAGGGATAAAAGACTGTAAGTGATCAATGGAGGCGGCAGCCAAGTGATGCCCGGAGGACGGCTTTGATGTGGGCATCCTCAGAGGGACGCCGGGGACAATGCTCTCTTTGAGGGGCACGAATGACAGACACTTCCCCCTCACTCCTGCTCTCTCACACTCAGCCTCCCTGTATGTGCCATTCGCCCAGCCTGCTCTGCAGCTCTCTGCTTCAGACGAGGATTGGTGTCCTTCTGGCTCCATGTTCCTCCTCTCTGGGCTCATATCTGCACATTTCCTCATCTGCGAAACTTTCTCCCTCTTCCTGCGCTGTAATTAATTCAAATGACACCCTTTTCCATGTCGCCCGGCCCATCACTGTGCTTACCCCTCCTCCCCCTCCCGTTCTCTTTCTCGCTTTTTCCCTCCCTCTGTCTCCTTTCATAGAACCAAACCTCTTTGTGATGTCCAGCCTTGGCAAGTTGCACCCGATTTGCTGTCACAGTCTTAATGAATTCATCTGTTTGTGTATTGGCCAAGGGAGCCATTCTCCCTCCCTTCCGTGTCCTCGTCCCCCTCCCGCTCATGGTGTTCCCCCGGGGACTCTATATATACCAAGGACCACTCCAGGCGTCTATTGTTCCTCTAAGTAAACTTTCAGACAGATGCCCTGCACCGCAGTCTGGGAGAGAGCTCAGAGAGTCAGGAGGAGGGAGACAGTCGGGCCGCCTGACCACAACGACGCGGAAACTCTGCAAACCAGCATCTTCTCCGGCACCTCTGCATTCCCTCCGGTCGCTCTGCGGGGCTCCTGTCTGGCTGTCTGCTGTCACCGTGGAGGTCTGATGTTCTGACGACATGCTGCTGCTGCTGGTATCACTTCTGCTCACGGGGCTGGACTGTTTTCTGGGCGCCCCAGCAGGTAGAGATGTCTACAGGATGCCCCAGAGCGCTCTCAAAGGTATATTGCCTGCACTTGTTATAACTTTTTGAAAAAGTAGTTGCCACAGGATCCGTCACAGATACGTGGGGCAATTTATCTCTCCAAAGGCAGGTTAATTGAAATGAAAAATAATTATTCCTTGAAAGATTAATAATACTTATTGAAGTATTTTTAGTTGTAACCCATGAAACTAACAGCGATGACGAAATGTTTTCAAATTTGAGGTGTCTGTAGGAGAAATGCAGACAAGACGTCTGGTGACACCCTTGATGATTGTCACATGTTCCTTTTAGGCAGAGATCCTAAAACTCAAAAAGTGTTGCTTTCTTAATGTGCTATTTACTTCATATTGTCAGATAGATCTACACCTATTCATTGAAACGAACTTCATTAGGTGATCTTTCACAGCACACCACACCAAAACGAGTTTCAAGCTTAGGTCTTTTTTGAGCTTCATTTGAAGCTGTAAAGAACACAATGGTTTTAGTGGTTTATGTATTCTGTATAGGAAGTTTTTAAACTTTCCACACTATCAAGGGCGGAGCACTGTGAATCAAGGTGATAGATATAAACTCATAAAAAGAAGAAATATTTGAGTTATGATTTGAAATTCTCTATTTGTTTTGGAGAATTTATTTCATTTTATTATTATTTTGCATGAATTCATCTTATTAATTTATTTTGGGTAAAACAGCATAATAAAGAGCGGATAAAAAGGTCAGTTTAGTATTGTGACTTTTTTTAACAGACTATATTTGAGATGAGACTCATTGTGTGGAGTTTGAAAATCCCTGCTGTCGACACGGCTCATCAAAACCTGCAGTGGTGCTCAGACCTTGGGCCAGCTGAGCCTTCAAACAAGTGGGCTGTGATGGCGCTGCTGAGTGTTCAGAATTAGGGACTGCCTGTTGGTGCCCTCAGGGAGCAGCTCCCACTGCCCATCAGCCTCTGCCCACTCAGCCCTGGCCTTCTAATTAAGTCTTTAATCAGCATTGTTGTTGTTAGTGGCCTATCCTGTGATGTGGCGCAGCGCAGAGGGGGGGCTGCAGGGTCGGCGGCCCGATTGAAGTTTATCTGTAGAAACCACAACAGTGCGCTGAGCGTGAGCAAGCTTCCCTAAAATGCTGCCAATGAGCTCAAAGAGCAGCATGAGAAAAGGGGGCTACTCACACACACACTGGAAAGCTGCACCTATTCATGCTAATGCCCACACATAGTGTTCCCACAGCAAATAACAGTCTACCATGTGATGACCTAGATGTCCTTTCTTTAATCTCGCTGCCAAGGCTTCTTATCCAAATTTGGTGGCTTTGTCAGAATTCAGCATGTCAGCAAATGTGTCTCTGGACGTTTTTAGAAAGAGCGTGTCATTCTGATAACTGCATTTGGTTTATGTACATTGTTTGATGACTCAGCTCTCCATTTATGATATTTCTCAAACAAACGAGTTCAGATACTACACTTTGATTAACTGTAGCACAGATATAATCTAAAAATAGTCTCTGACATGTTGCATACCTACTGGCTGATGTAGATTTGTCAGTAAAATGTGCTGATGTTCTTCTGATTTGTGTATTTCTGTCTTTGTATTCTCTCCAGCAGAATTATGATCATTTAACACCTTTTATTCTCGTCCTATCTTGCAGCTCTGTCTGATCGAGGCACAGTTGTTCTAGAAGCAGCCATGGCTAGCGCCCTTTCCACTCTTGAGGGTGTGTCATCTGAGAGAAGCCGGGTTGAAGCAAACTGTCAAGGTTGTGTGCCTTGTCTGTTTCAGAACTGCGGACAACTGTCAGGATCTTGCTGTAAGAATGGCGCCCTCCCCCCAGCTGCCATCTTTATTTTAAAACTTTTATCAGATTGTGTTGCGACGTGATGGTTTCTGACTACATTAACAACACCAAAACCTGCCTCTCCCGTCCTGCAGCATCTCCTTCAAGTGCCTTGTCGGAGCCCAGCTGCGATGTGATCACTAAGGTTCAGAAGCTGCAAGACGAAGCAGAGCGGAGTTGGGGTCTGAGCCAGGCCTGTGCCTACTACCAGCGCCGTTGCCCACCCGGCGAGCTGGACGGTGAAAACTGCATCAGGATCATGGGCGAAAGCTGCAGCGCTCGCGTCCTTCAGTGCAGCCTGCTGAACACCATGCAGAACCTGGAGCCGGCTATGCAGACTCGCGCACAGGGTGAGGAGGGGGCACCTCACACCATACCGATAGACTCAAACAGGCTTGTCCTGATGCACCGTGTTGGCATCTGATTTCCCTTCCTCATTGACCGCTTTAACCGTCAGCGTGTGTGTGTGTCCCAGCAGCAGTGTGCGGTCAGAGGTCCTCCAAACTGCAGAACACCACCCAGCCCCGCTCAAGGATTGTAGGTGGCTCCCCTGCTTCTCCTGGCAGCTGGCCATGGCTGGTCAACCTGCAGGTAGATGGTGGGCTAATGTGCGGAGGGGTTCTAGTGGACAGCTCTTGGGTGGTCACTGCTGCACATTGTTTTGCTGGGTACGTGCACGTGTAAACTATAAGTCTTCCTCAAGTAGAGATTTGATTAGGTTTGCAGGTCGTTGCCATGTCGTTCTCACCCTTACGCTCCCTTTACGTGTTCTCTGCAGCAGCCGCAGCGAGAGCCACTGGACTGCTGTGGTGGGTGAGTTTGACATCACCAAGACTGACCCGGATGAACAGGTTCTCAAAGTGAACCGCATCATTCCCCACCCCAAGGTATGAGACATGTCTATTCATACAAATGACATATTAGCGCTTCACGCATTACAACTTGCACGCATCATTTCAGTGTCACACTTCGGATCTTCTGTTAATAAAAGACAATATCTCATTTTTCTGCAGTTCAACCCAAAGACCTTTAACAACGATATAGCGCTGGTGGAGCTGACGTCCCCCGTGGTCCTGTCAGAACACGTCACCCCAGTGTGTCTCCCCTCCAACATGGAGCTACCCACTGGCAGCCCATGTCTGATAGCCGGCTGGGGGTCTCTTTATGAAGGTGAGCGTCAGGGGGAAAGTATCTTTTTCTGCCTGCAGCTATTTATGTTTTTGTAAAACGTTTGTGTACTCTGAACCCCTCTTAAGCTGATGAATATATTTAACCTGATATATGTCAGAGAAGCATCTTAAACTGAGGTTGTTTTTGTGCTTTCTCGGCAGATGGTCCATCTGCTGATGCAGTGATGGAGGCGAAGGTGCCTCTGCTGCCACAAAGCACTTGTAAGAGTGCTCTTGGCAAAGAACTGGTGACCAACACCATGCTTTGTGCTGGCTATCTATCTGGAGGCATTGACTCTTGTCAGGTGGGCTAAGCAGCAGTTGCTCTTGTTATTAGATCTCTCAAATTCTGTGTGGGAACTGAGGTCCCTTTGGTTTAATAAACTGTATAAACTCCAAGGCCCTCCCAGAAACTTAAAATATAATCAATTTTCCATAGAGAGCCAAGTTTTTGGAGCATCTTAATAATTCGGTATTATCTTCAGGGAGACTCTGGAGGCCCACTGATCTACCAGGACCGAATTTCAGGTCGCTTTCAGCTCTATGGCATCACTTCCTGGGGAGACGGCTGTGGGGAGAAAGGCAAACCTGGAGTATACACACGGGTGTCTGCATTCTCTGACTGGATTCAGGCTGAAATACAGAGTGGGTTTAAAGCCAAAATATATATAAAAGATACATAGAGATTGCATATTTTGTATAGACTTTTTCTCTGAATCAAATTTTGACTGACTGTAATCAAATATTTGTGCTGTTCTTTCTTCTTTAGAGGCCTTTGGCAGCAGGGAGCCAACATGTCCAGAGCTTCTAAAGACAACTGAAATGACTGAGGAGGAACAGAGGTCTGAGTTTAGTTCCATGTGTCACTTCTACACCCTGACCTGTCCTTCTGGTCAGTCTGCCAGCGCCTGCAGCCAAATGGCCGAGGACAAATGTCTCATTCGCTTCAAAAAATGTCGTAAGTTGTTTTATTCAAACGCTCATCTTATGGGATACTGGTTGAACTAAATGGATATTTTTTGGTTTGGGGGTTTGTTTTCTGTATAGATTTCTGAATTTTTCTTCATTTTCTGTCCTTTAGAGTTACGCTCGTTCCTGCAGACCCTGTTGGACTTGCTCCAGAGAGCCGAGGACTACATTAGGGACAAAGTGGACCTGACTTTCTTTACCCAGACTCTGCCTCAGCTTGTGGAGCACATCTACAGCACAGCTTTCTCTCAGATAAGAGAGAGGAGAGACCTAAGCCTAAACCATGGTCTCAGTCAGATTAAAGGTACAGGACTCGTAGATTATGTTGTTGGATCATTGCGTGTACAGCATAGTTGAGGCCTACTTACCTTTTGTGTACACCCCAGCATTATGAGAGCTATTGAGAAACATTATTGAGAAAATGTGTGATCTTGTGGACCTGCTGAAACAGGTGTTTAATTTTTTGCAGAACAGCTAGGTGGAGCTGTGAGGCCAGCAGAGCTGGGTGCCTCTCGTGGTCAACCAGCTTTATTCAGAGATATCGGACCTTTGCTGGATGACTGGGAAATATACCTGAGAAACGTGGCGGATGAGATGGATAATCAACCCAGTGATGCAACCGCAAATGTCACATCTTCAACAAAAAGACATGAGGATAACCTTTTTTCACAGGTATCATTAACTGAAACGGTGATGTTACAGCTTTTTTAAAACTCAAATAAGATTTTCTGCGCATTGGATTAAAAAGATTTAAACTTGTTCACAAAGTCACAATTCACTTAAAGATTGAGAGACACTTTCCTGTGACTTATTGCAGTCCAACTTTTACATTTTACATGTTTTTAAATGTTGTTTTTTGCATTTACAGACACGGGATTCGCTGGTGCAACAGCTGGCAAGACAATATGAATCTGTTATTTCATCTCTTCAAACTAAACTGGGCTCCAGATCTGCTCCTCCTATCTTGAACTTGGACCCTATGCACCTCCAGGAGGACGCTCCTAACAGTCTGCCTTTTTTATCCTCTTCCACCGGAGAAGATCCATCATCCCAGTCCCAAGAACCCCAGGAACCTCAGTCACTTCTATCTGTCCTGATGGAGGAAATTAAAAAATTAAGTACGCAAGATGAAGCTGTGCTAGAGGACACGTCACAAAGCGAGTCCTCAGCCAGCAGAGATGCTCTTTCTGATGGAGGGTGGGGCATCACGTCAGAGGATCTTACACGTGTTGAGAAAAAAGATGGGGTAGAAATCAAAACGTCAGCATTACCTGTCTCAGAACAATCAACTGCTGTCAGCCAGCAAGCCACTGAGAGCTCTAATACGAACCCGTCTGACCTCAGGCACGCTGTCAAACCTTCAGTTATTCACAGAAAACACAGGAGTCTTCTTCAGAAGAGACAAACACCGGGTGCCAGTGGGAAAAGTAAGTGTCGCATCTTACTCTGAATAAATTATTCATTTAACATATTTACAAAGAAAACCTTATCTATGGGTTGACGTATTTGCTAAACAAACACGTTTTTGTGTGAATGTTAAAGTTTGTCCTGGGCTGAGAGAATCTTCACAGCAAGTCAGCCTGATCAGAGACTCCTACAGCTGGGTCTTAAACATCCCCAGCAGGAATTTACACATGAACTTCCAAGAGGTTAATATCTGACCATTGTCAGGAGGGGATGGTAGGTAAATCATTTTCTTACCTCTAAAACCGTGTCTCTCTCTTTTTTTTAAGGTATTAGTTGATCTGAGCTCAAAGAACGATCGGGGACTTTACCAGGCGCGGATAAGAGCCATAGTGGGAGGACGACCCTTGACCTTCTACAGTCTCGTCGGCCTTGAGAACGAATCATTCTACCGCAGTGTGCCGAGGATTATCGCTTTGGCACTGGAGGCTCTCAAGACTTAGTTCGCGTCGGTAGAGAATGGAGAATGAGAGACAGTATCAAAATAGTGCCGTGTGGCCAAACTAAAAACTCATGGAGGAGACACTTTTATAAACTGTACTTCTTCTGCTGTTTCCAGAGAAAAGCATTATTTTGACCCTGCTGAGAGTTAGACGTTGACTCTTAAGCAAACCTGAATGTATGAGTCACATAATTGGCCGCCAGCCATGCCGCGTGATCTCTATATGTGGCTTAGTCTAACTTATGAATCTGTACAAAAGATAAGTTATTCATTTTGTCTTTCACAAAGGTTGAGCCTCTTGTGAAGCACACAGACTGCATATATATCATTCATGCCATCTTTATTATGAGAATATTTATTTGTATAGAAAAGGTCTTTGTATTTTTGTAATAAAAAAATGTATCTATATATGAATAAATTGCTATGAATGATTTGGCACTTTGAGCGTATTTAATTTACCCAGACTGAACTTTTAAAATCTGATATCCCATATAACTCATGTTTATATCCTTATCCATCAGTTCTCTCAGGACACAAATTCTCACAAGACCAATTTTCTGACAGGCCCATCTTTGTTACCCCACCCTGATCTCATTCATCACATCCTATAAGTGTACCCTGAACCATCAACACAGCAGCTGCTCCCCACAGATGACAAATACAACCCTTTTAATTTCTTCCCTTATTTCCTGGCTTGGATGCAGAACCCTGACCTTCACCCCCTCTTTCTGGTCTGTTGTGAGGCAAAACTATGAAACGGAATGCCGCATTTGCTTGAGGAGGTGCACCATGGACTGCAATTACTTGCATTTGTCCACTTTCTCTCTGTTCAGGCTCCGGTTTAAACGTGATGATGATGATTGTATGGCCCAAATTAGCTTTCCTCTGCATCTTTCTGCCCAGCTCACGTCCGATAACAGGGGATATTTAGGGATTTACAGCTGAGTAAACACAGTCGCATACTTCTGTTGTAACTCATCATCTCCTGCTTCAGCTTCGCGTGCTTGTGTGAGTGAATGGGAAGTGTGCCTTATTATGGCGAGTAGTTTCACAACGCACACAGAAGCACGCAAAGTAATGACAAGCCACAAATGTGTCTCAGCAGAGCCCAGTCAGTTATCAGAGAGGGTGTGCAAATAGACAAGACTTACCACCTTTTCTGTACACCACTGGGTGGCTTTGCTGTTCATGTTGTGTCACACACACACACCCACAAATTCCCTGCTGCTATCCTCCTTTCTTATTCTACTGTTTTTTTCTTATCCTTTTATCAAATAGAACACAAATAGCAATGGTTTCTAATGGAAAAGCAGCTAGCAGGCTTTTTATAGATGGTTGCTGTGCGACGTGTGCACTCAAAGACCCCTTATTCCATCGCTCACGTGAAGCCCTAAATGACAATAGCCAGGTGCATCGAACAGAGTTACAATACAGCATGTGCAACACTGGAGGGCGGCCATGTTGAGTCTGAGCAAACAATGTGCTGTTATGTCCTTTGTGCATGTGTTGTGACACTCAGCCATGACTGGAAAAACACTTTTGGAATTAACTCTAACTATCCTACCCCCCCCCCCCCCCCCCCCCCCCCCCCCCCCCCCCCCCCC
>JABUIW010000217.1:8361431-8388698 GCA_013363375.1 Menidia beryllina
CTCCCCCCCCCCCCCCCCCCCCCCCCCCGCCCCCCCAAACACACTCCCCCAGTACACACCAGCATGCCAATCAACTTGAGAACTGTCTTTTGGTGGGAACCTTACACACTGACTCACACGCAATCCCGGGACCTTCATTTCCATCACATTGTATCCTTCCATTTCATGCTGGTGATCACCACTTCCTCTCAGACTGCGCTGAACACACGCGGATGGATTCTGGACTACGATGCTCCACGCTGCTCTTTGTGAGAGCGTTGATGATTTCTGCCACAGGTAGGATCAGTTAGATGAAGGGATTCGTTATCTTGGTGGTATTGCATGCTATGGTTTGAACTATTCACATCCAGTTTTTTTAATGGAGGAAGATTTTGAAACACCTTGAAATCTTGAAAAACATTCTTAACATGTATGCCTAATTTTGGTTCAACTTTTTTGCACAATTTTCACAATTTTCTCACTTTTTTCAGATTCTCCCAAGATACGCTTGTGGCAACAAAAAGGATTAACTGTTTTCTTACAACATTATCATGGTCTACCAAATGTTATGTGTGCCATACTTGAAAGAGCTTTCTGCAAAAGACAGAATGCTTTAACTTATACAAATAATACTTGTAATTTCTTTTTTTGTCAAACATGGCATGACACAAATTTACCTCAGCTTGATAAACGTGTTCTCTTTGGTGAAGTTATGTGGCTTTTAAGTTTCTTTCAGGTTTGTGTGTATGCTGCATTTCTATAAACTGGGCTTTGTTAATTGAACTTGATTCAGGTTTTTTTAAACTATTTTTATATTAGGGATGTGTAAAAATGTAATAGATTAATAGCTCTTTCTATTGTGCCTCAGTGAGGCAGGAGGACTGACATGAGACATATTTAGAAGATAATGTTTTAAGCAGCTGCCAAATGTAAACAATGTAGTCAACACTTTCCATAAGGCAACTCAACATCATCATCTGTCGTTCTTCATATCTCGTTTTCCTAATTTATTATCGTTTTTTGTCATGAATAGATCAAATGGAAGTTTTCTTAAACACCTATTGAAAGCAACAATTTGGTTTATTATATTTTTTCCTTCCTGCCCCCTTCACGTGGCTTTAAATTTGGTTTAATTTTACCAATAATGTTGATTCTAGTCATTCATTAAGGCAAATGTCACAATTTCCAAACCAAAAGTAGCCTTGTTGTCTTCTCAAGCTGCCAGCAGAGCTACAATGTAACTGTTTTCATAGTCTCACTCTGCATAATTAGCACATTTAAAAAAAAAGTAAAACATACTGAGCTACACCTCCCTCAAACCTGTGCTATTACATAATGGGTTATTCATATTTTCTTGTTTCCTTACTCATTTTGTCAGTGTCGGCAGTAAACCTCGAGGCAGAACTTTTCAGAGATTTGATGAAGGGCTACAACAAGAATGTCCAGCCCACGGAGAAAAGCGGAGACATCACCCAGGTCTTTGTCAAGATGACGCTCACAAACCTCATCTCCCTGGTGAGTATAATTCACTGTGGTGCATTCATCAGTGCCAGAGGTTTAACAGCCCTTTGAGCTAACATTCATTTGTAATTTGTCACCAACTAGAATGAAAAGGAGGAGGCCCTGATGACCAGCGTCTGGATAGAAATGGTAACTTTAATCGCACAAAGATCTGCTGGTTCTTTGCGAAGATGGTAAACAAGTCAGAAAGTAAAACCTGTAGAGTGTGTGTATGTAGCAATGGTGTGACTACAGGCTCAGGTGGGACCAAGCACCCAGATCTGCACTATATGGGAACATAACGTCTCAGCTGCGTGTCCCTTCCAAGAGTATCTGGCTGCCTGACATCATACTAGAGAACAAGTAAGTGCATTTATATTTGTTTGTGAATTTTTCAGCGTTGGAAAAATAATTAATCTGTTTTATTGAATGACCAATTAGTTAATTACCACCAAAGTTCACTAAAGTTTGCGAACATCATTCATCATGGGTTATTTTTGCTTTTTTATGCGTAAAACAACTGTTACCTGTCTCTTTTTGTCCTCGCCAATCGCATGCAGTGTAGATGGACAATTTGAGGTGGCCCTTTATTGCAACGCGCTGGTGTCCCCCAATGGTTGCGTTTACTGGCTGCCTCCTGCCATCTACCGCAGTGCGTGTGCCATCACGGTGAACTACTTTCCCTTCGACTGGCAAAACTGTACCATGGTCTTCCGGTAAATACATGAGCTTTATTGCCAAGCCTTTTTTTTTGCTTTGGAAACACAAAAGTACTGACTTAATAATGTTTCTTCTAACCTTTTGAGTTCAGTAAGCTTTAAAAAGAGTTTACGTTCCATGGTCATTTACATGGCAAAATCATGACTCATGTTTTAAGTCCTGATTCAAGAGCTAACAGTAATGACTTCTTTTATTTAAAATAATCTAAATGAAAAAGCAAAGGTTTAAGATTAGTCTCAAATGATATGATTTACTAACATAGAATTAAACATTAGGCAAATAAAGGATTCAAGGTTTTATAAATGTTTGTCGTTGACTTGTTTCTCATGGAAAATATGTTCACAGGTCACGTTTCTCTGTGCATAAACAAAATCTGCCGAGTTAAGACCAAGTTTCTCCATTCACAGTCCCTTTTCAACACCGTGTCTTGTAAAATAGAATTGATGGTTGTGTTTGTTGTGGATACAGACAGCATTTCTTTTCTGTGTTCAGTTCTCGTACGTACAGCGCCAATGAGATTGAGTTAGTTCTCAAAGAGGAGGACAACCACACACTGGAGTGGGTGGATATAGATCCAGAAGCTTTCACAGGTATGGATAGTTATCCAAAGCATTTCTGAACTTTATATTCGGACAATGAAGATATTCTTCTTGGGTTAAAATGGTTCAAATGATTTGACTCTGCCGGTTTCAGAGAATGGAGAGTGGATCATCAAACACAGACCAGCCAAGAAAGTGATCAACACTCAGTACACCAAAGATGAACCTGGAGTACCAGGAAATAGTCTTCTTCCTCATCATCCAGAGAAAGCCGCTCTTCTATATAATCAACATCATTGCTCCATGTGTGCTCTTCTCCTCTCTAGGCCTGCTGGTTTACTACTTACCTGCCAAAGGTTTTCCTGATTCTGTATCTCTAAATGTTTTATCTTTTGTAGTTTGAAGTCTGTCACATCAGTTGGATATATCCACCAGTTTATTTTCCTCTTCAGACATAGTCCTGTGGTCCAGCCCCTCAAAGCTTGCATTTACCTGTGTGTTTACATTAGCCAGGAATCTCCCTAATTTGACTGAATATTGGTTTGGGTTCTGCAGCTGGTGGTCAGAAGTGCACCATGTCTGTTGCCACCCTTTTGGGCCAGACTGTGTTCCTCCTCCTGATTGCTAAGAAGGTTCCAGAGACATCCAAAGCAGTGCCTCTCATAGAAAAGTAGGTTTCTGTTAATCAGAATTTCTGTTTGACGAGTCCTGATCTGTGCCGGTGAAGAGAGGGGAGCATGGTATGAACCTTTTTCTGCAGGTACCTGATGTTTGTGATGTCGGTGACTACCATGGTTGTGATGAACTGTGTGATAGTCCTCAACGTTTCCCTGAGAACCCCGAATACCCACGTAATGACAGACAAAGTGCGAAAGGTAAAACTCTGTCTCAGCTGCACAAATGTCAATGAGTCTGTACAACTTCAGATCTCCCCCCGCCAACCTTGTGTCATATCCTCAGATCCTCCTGAACACACTGCCTCGGCTACTGAGGATGCAGATGCAGCCTTGGACCCCGGAAAGTGAAAAAATCCCGCACTCTCTGTCTGAACACAGCACTGCCTGCCGGCGCCGCAGCTCTGTGACTCTCATCACCAAGGCTGAAGAATACGTCATGAAAACCGCTCGGTCTGAGCTCATGTTTGCCAGACTTAAAGACAGAAATGGACTGGTGAAATCAGCATTAGAGAAGTTACGTAAGTATCTGAGAACTGCATAAAATCTGCCTGCCTTCTATCCTAAATCTGATGTCTGTATTAATGACAAATAATATGCCCAGATGACGGAATAAACGGAGGCACAGCTGAGCATCTGTGTGCCAGTCTGGCACACGCCTCACCAGAGCTGAAGCAGTGTGTGGCCTCCTGCAAGCACATAGTAGAAACTGCAAAACAGCAAAGCAACTTCCAGAACGTAAGCTCCTACACACATACTTGATTTTTTGTCTTGTTGTTTTTAATTCTAAAGAAGACCATATAGGATTTCTAGAACAGAACATGCAATCACTATGGAGAATGGAGACCCAGAGGCCTCTTCTTCACCTGTGAGCCCCTGAGACTGTCATAGGTGACATGCCTATCATTGTAAAATGAGTAATATCAAACTCCAAAGATAAGTTAACTTAATAAGGATAGACAAGAACAAAACAAAAAAAGGTGAAATTTAATTGAAAACTGACTTAAACTGAACATGGTGAACATGAACAAAATGTTATTAGTGTTTAATACACTCATTGATAGATAATTTTTTATTAATCCTAGGAAAATGAAGAATGGTTTCTGGTTGCCCGGGTGATCGATAGAGTCTGCTTTATCGTCATGGCATTGGTCTTCTTCATCGGCACTATTGGGATCTTCCTAATGGGTCATTTCAACCAGCCCCCCTCCTCACCCTTCCTCAATGACCCAAAGAAGTATCTCCCTCCATTAAACAATGTGACAGTTTTGTAGCTGAGAGTACAAAACGTGCAGACCTCCTGAGGTGAGCCAGGAGTAAAACTGTGATCGGATGAATAACTCAATGGAAACCTGCCAGATCTGACACACAGGGAGTTGAGAAGATCCAGCTTTTAGTTGTGCTCCTGTGGGCTCTTGCTGGTGAAACGATCTGCTCGTGGTCCTGAAGGATCTGCTGGACTATCAAGTGAATGTACACTGGCATTAGCTGTGAATGGCATTTGAGACATTTTTGTTGCATAGCGCTGCACGTAGAAGAATAATTCCCTCTCACTGCTAGCTGAAAAATATTTGATTTAGTGATTGTAATAAAGGTGGAATGTGTATGGTGTACATCACACAAAAGATTAAATAAAAACAATTGTCAATGAGAGCAGTGGAAAGCTGGGACACCATGGCCATGCCACAGTGTTTGACACCATCTCGGAGGCCAACAGAGAGCGAAGATCTCCAGCTTCCCACCAAAATACGAACGCCCCTGCTCTCCACCTCGCACCACCCCACCTCTGGAAGCAGGATTTCAATTACATGGCTGAGTGGTGCCTTTCTAGCGCAACAAAAGACAGATCCGGCTGGTTGGGATGGAAACGGAGTCGGGGTGAGACAGAGAGAGTTGGCGTGAGACATCTAGAAACACACTGACAAAGCCAAGCAGTGCTACGTGAATAGTCCCACACACAGGTGGTAAGGAGCCTGGGGCTTTACCCCTCTGGATCAGGAATGTTTGCCTGGTTTCTAAGAGTTTAGGTTTTCGGAGGTTCATCCCTAACGGTAAGCAGCTTCTTTGTGTTTTTGTTTGTCTTTCAATGCTGTTCTAACATATAATTAAAGTATATCATAGTTAATTCAACAGATAGATTTCTAACACTCGAGTCATTCAGTTTGTGGGATCTATGATTCTGATTCTATGAGTCTGCGAACAGTGTCACATGCGACACATATGAATAGAAGCCATCATATGAGACAAAGCCGTGTGCGTGTGATGGAAAAGGGCCTTATCAGGCTGCTATGGTGAGAATGATGTTTGTATTGCTACCAGGGAACAGAATAGAGCCTCTTGTTAGAAACACAGAGACACCAGTGGGAGACTTGTTTTCCTGAAACTTTTCATCCAACTTGAGGAAAGAACTAAGTATTTAACTAAGGTAAGTTGGTGAAATAAATTGTCTATTTCTATTCTATGGATTGAAGCAATTGTGGGTTATACCATGAAAATCTAAAATCTGTATTAAATCATTAATAAGTTTACAGTCCAACATCTTCTGCACCTGGAAGAATAGAGGAATTTTCATGCTCCCATCGCCTACTCTAGAAATAATAAAATTTAAAAAAAAGAAGTTGCTACTAATCAACAGTTGTTTATTATTTCAAACACTGACCACATATAATACTTTTAGTTGAACACCATGTCGGTGGTGACCGATCAGCCTCTTCCCTTTGGCCCACCTGAGCGAGAAAGGCACATCCAGATGATCTTCAGAGCTTTCAATAACCGTTGTGAGCCTTCCTGTGAGTGTCAGGCTCACTCGGTGAGACCCAAATCCCTCCAAGAGGCACAGGATCGGGGATCTGAGGGACATCTCTCAGAGCTGAGTCCTCAAAGTGGAGCGGAGACGAGCTACGCTCAGTCATCAGTCGCACTGAAGAGGCCGGGGCTCGAGGAGCAGAATGTGGGAGATGAAGCCAAACTGGACTTTATGAGTGTTCTGGAAACTGTCAGTCAGATTCACATCACTGCCAGACCAGAGTTACAAGGTGCGTTAGGCTTAAAGGTTGTGCTTTCTTTGTGTAAAATATACATCTTGACTGTTTAAGACGACATATCTTTCTCATATCAGGTCCACAGTGTATTTCCAGAAGGATCTACAGCATCGCCACAGGAGCCATGAAGCCAAAGCTGTTTGTGGCTGTGGAAGGTAGTCCAGTTGCTCGGCTCTTTGTTCATCATATCTGAGAAACAGGGATCTGTGATGAAATTCACCGTATGCTTTGCATTTCCCTAACCCCTCCCCTCTGTCAGAGAGCTCCTGCCTGTGCCTCCAGTGTTGTGGTCCGGCTCGGGCCTATTCCCTGCAGGGTTATGACTGTCAGGGCCAGCAGGTGTTCTACTTTGAGAGGCCCTTCAGGGTGGATACCTGCTGCCTGGGTTGCTGCCTGATGGAAATTAGAGCCTACTCACCTCAAAGGCATCTAATTGGTACTGTTTGTCAGAGGTGAGCCTGACTAAACGTTACTCTCCATAAAAACCATCCATCCATCCATTATCAATACTGCTTATTCCCGGGGGGAACTGGAGCCTATCCCAGTGGTCAACGGGCGAGAGGCAGGGTACACCCTGGACAGTCCGCCAGTCCATCGCAGAGCCACACACAGGACATACAAGGACAAACAACCACTCACACTCACATTCACATTCACTCCTAAGGGCAATTTCCCCAATCTCCAATCAGCCTAACATGCAGATTTTTGGACTGTGGGAGGAAGCGGAGAACCCGGAGAGAACCCACGCAGACACAGGGAGAACATGCAAACACCACCCAGAAGGGTCCTGGTTCCCCCGGGATTCGAACCCAGAAACTTTTTGCTGGGAGGCGACAGTGCTAACCACCACACCACCGTGCCGCCCCCATAAAAACCATAGCTCCTTTAATTATGTTGCTTTTTAAAATTGGGGGGGCTTTGTTCATTTTGTTTTGGAGCTCTTAGAACTAGGTGTGATATTGGTACCCAACTCCTATGACAGTTCTGAAGGGCTAAGGTAAAAAGATTGAATTGATGGGTGACCACCATAAGAGAATCACACTGCGATCACACTTTCATAAGGGTTGAGTTTTTAAAGGCTCTGTCAAATATGCTGAAAGTTTTTTTTTTTTTTTTCTGTGAATCCAAATCTTGCTAAATGCCACAGTCCAAACAGTGGAGGTACCAGGGAGGTTTTTCTTCACCCAGTATTTTGTGCTAGTGCTTGTTACATGGGTAACACATGGGTAATACATGGGTAACACACGGGTAATACATGGACAACACATGAGTATTAAATGGGTATTATATTGGTAATACGGGTAATACATGAGTAACACATGGGGTAACACATCAGTGATACATGGGTGACACGTGGGTATTACATGGGTAAAACATAGGTAACACAATGGTCATGTGGGTTAACAATGGGTTAACCTGTATTACCGATACATTACCCATGTAATACCCATGGGTACCACATTGGTAACACATGGGTAATACAGGTAATACATGGGTACCCCATGGGTACCACATTGGTAACACATGTGTACTATGGCTAATACATTGGTAACAAATGGTTGATATATGGGTGACACATGGGTAATACATGATGACATAGAGAATTGAAGTGATGTTCAAGTAGCAAGAGATGACTCCAGTCAGACACATTTTTTCAGTGAAAGCTTTGCCTATTTGAGCACTAAAATTCCAAAACAACATTCACAACAATCTCACAACAGCCTGGCCATGGACTAATAGTCAAGAAAAACTGAAGCGCCACTGTAATGAATATGTCTTAGTCCAAACCATTTAAAGAATATGTTGTGAGACCTATTTTTAATCAGGCCGTGTTATGACCACATTGTTTCAGTAAAAGTAATTCTTAACTTCCCCCACTGAGCAGCTCATCATATGGGGCTGTTTCCACGTTACTCTCAGCGACCCTGAGCCCCCCCAGATTCCCCGGCCTCTCTGTAAATAGCAGTGAGGGCCTTTAATGTTCCACGCTGTCGGGGTGTAGTCTAAACCTGGCAGAGTTAATGCACAAAACAGCTGTCTCCGTGGAAATACACCAACATAGATGCTTTGGGCTCGCAAGGAAGGAATGCGGCATCCTTCCTTCTTCATTTGGATGAAATGTGACTCCAGAGTGAGTTACAAGTTTAGAGTGTTCCAGAAGCAACACTCATTGGGTTTGTGGCTAATTAGGAGTGACCAAGCAACACTTTCAGTGGCCAGAAATCCACATCAGTTGCTCCAGGATAAAGCGTGTCTCATGTGGTCAAACAAGCATCCCGGCTGGGCTGTCCCACTGTTTAACGTACTGTCCCGTATGATCTGTGATCTGTTTGCTGAGCGCGTTGTCAGGTGGAGCATGTTCACCCCCCTCCTGGAGGTGTGCGACTCGGATGGAGAATCTACAGTCAGAATCCAGGGCCCCTGCTGTCCATGTCGCTGTTTGTCAAGCCAGCAATTCCAGGTGGTCTTCCTTATGTGACACTATAACTTCAGTAATTCTGCACGGTTCAGTATACATCTGTGACATTCCTTTTCACGGAACAATAAATTGTATTTCAGATTGTCTCCAACGTCGGTGAACCAATAGGTACAATATGGAAGAAATGGCCTGGCTTCAAGGATGAATACAACATGGACCATGAATTCTTTGGATTGGATAGTGAGTTCAAGTCCAGATATTTTACTTCTTTTTACTCCTGAGGTGGCTGCAGAGGATTATGTATAAATAAATCAAATAATTAATTAGACAAATAGCATCTGGCTGGTGTCATTTCTAAAACATACCAAGATAAACAAGATTTTTCTTTCTTTTAAAAGAGAGAACTCAATACCATTTTAGTCATTTATATTCCGTTATGACATGTTTGTTAGAAGTTTCACAGATTTTTAAAATCAGGACATGTTCAGTTTGCCTTTGAATTATCCCGTATGTTTTGAGTGAATTGTGAGGTTTGGCTTTCATGCAGGTTCTTACACAGTTTAAAATTGTGATTTTATTCTCTAGTGCCATCGAGTTTGGAGTTGCATGCCAAACTTCTGCTTCTAGCAGCCACTTTCTTATTGGTAAGCATTCACAAATCTCTTTCCTTTTGTGCAGGACCTGTTAAGATTCAGTACGATTAAATCCGTTTGAGTTATCTGGTCCTTACTAGATTGTTACATGCCAGCACAGGACTTCTGACGCTGTCTCAGGCTTTAGAATTGCACATCAAAATGTATACTTTTATAACCTCGTACTTATCAAAGGAACAAAGACTGCAGTTAGCTGCTCTGGCCAGTACCTGTTTTAAAGGATTCTAAAGCGATGCAGCTCCTCCAGTAGATGGTTGTGGGACCCTCTTTGAATTGTGGGACCCTCTTTGAATATGCCTCCTCTCTTTTACATTAGGCATATTTTTGTAACATGTAAGTAAGTCAATAGGATAAAACTGAAATACTTCAACCCAAAATAAGCACCTCACCACTCTCTTTCCATTTTTCTGCAGAATCACATGTTCTTTGAGATGAGCTGATCCTTCCATTAATAACACCATCCAGGCCAGCCAGCTGATGGAGCGAGAGACTGGAACCACACACAATGGGCTCCTGTCACTTCCAGAAGGTGGACCACAGAAGGGGGCGGGTGAAGCAGAGCCGTTTCCTCAACAACCATCTATGCTTCTGCACAGTTGCAGCATACATTAACAAAAATGACAGACATTAGCCAGCTTTAGCAGCAGATGCATGTTCAACATTTATTGCTGTATTCCATCAGGTGTACATCCAACAGTGCATCGTCACTTTTGACACAAACACCTGCTTCCAACATCGCGCGGCCAAATTTGGGCAGCATCGGTTTATCCACAAAGGCGCTTTTCTTCACAAAAAAAAAAAAAAAAAAAAAGAAAAAAAAAAAAAGTTGCCCAGGATAAAACCTGTAAAAGATATTCGTTCTGGGCCCAGTTTCATTTCAGATATTACAAAAAGGAAAAACTGAGAGATTGGTGTTTCAGGACGCTTGAACGCGTTTGCTGAGAGCCTTAAAACAAAGTCCTTCCTGTGGAATCTTTACAGATGTAGTACAGACAGAACCGACAGAGGGGACCAGCCGGGATTGAGGCCGGGCATGGTGGTTTAGGCAGCTTTAGGCAGGTAACTCTCAAGGCGGAGCTCGTACAACCGTCTGGCCCACACACACGATAAGCCTCATTCTTTGGAATTCAACTTCCAAGTTGCTAACTCAGTCACGTGATCTTGAAGTGGACTGTATTTACAAATATATCTTACACAACAATAGCATCTGTAGCTCAAAATGACCAGAGGAACTGTAATTAAAATACAGCACGGTAATAAAATATTGTCAACCTGCAACCCTGTCTCAGTCCCAATAAAACTGATCAACACAGACTTGTTAACAATAGATGTGATATCATGTTAAGCAATAAAATCATATCTATTTGTATAGTAGACTGATTTTGATGCATTTTGTCAAGTATACCTTGTCAACAGCAAATGACCACATCAGCATACCACAGTCCCACAGCCTCCCTCTGGTGGCAAGTTAACAGATGAAAGAACTTGCGTTTAATTTAAAAAAAAAAAAAAAAAGGGTTTGGGAGGCTTGGATTTTAGACAGGTGTTTAAAAGTATCTCCTTCTCTTCAGCTAGCTTTTATTCTTCTGCTGGCAGGTTTTCTATTCGTTTCCAATTTTGACAGAAAGGGAATGGTCTTCGAGCCTCTGGTCCTGACTGTTGCTCTGCGTTCTTGTTACACAGCGCCAATCCACGCAGAGGTATCCTTCCATGGACTCAACCCCCCAACACGTCACAAATACACGCATACACCTGCACAGCACAGACAGAAGCAAAGCAAGGATGAAGGGTGGGGGGGCAGATAAGCAGATCTAAAAATCTAATTTGTATCCTTTTCTTTTTTTTTTCAAATACTGACTTTGCGTTCACAAACACCAAATGTCCTAAAAACTGCATTTGTTAAGTCACACGTGAAACTAAAACTCAGTCCAAATGGAGCATCATGTAAAATCCTTCTTGATTAGAACAGCTACTGGGACATTAGCTCTTACTCTTCTCAGAGCATCTCTGTGCGAGGGGCTAACGTCCGCCACTAGCATTCACCAGACCATGGAAGTCTTCCCAGGCTCTGAAACAAAACGAACACACAGTGCATCATCAATCAAAGTAAAATACTTTTTTCGTGTTCATGCATTGGCAGGATGAGAATCGCAGCTGCGGTACAGCTTCCACATTCACTGGGACGTTAAGCATCAACAGTGGACAAAGTCTTGTCTCAGTTCGCAAATCTGGCAGTACTGAATGTCACAATTATCTTAAAGCATGTTAAATTAAACTCATCTCAGGACTTTAAAAAAAGAAAGAAAAGGGTACGACTGTACAATGTTGCTCATGTGTTGATACCAACACAAAATTCTGTGAGCATAAAAAAGCAAAGTCTATCGAAAGCCCAACAAATAAAATGAATGCTTGTATAGTTCAATTGATCTATTTGTAATAAACAGAAAAACCAAATAGCAAAGAAAACATCCCGCCTATGTCCAACACCTGTAAGACCATTGGGTTAAATGTAAACATTTGCCATCAACAATAGAAAACACACTTTAATGCGTTAATAGTTCACAACTTAGACGTGGGAATTAAGAACTGCTTCTTAAACTGATTTCAAACTAAGACAAACATCAAAAATGGGACATTTTCAATCTCACAATAGCACTTAGCAAGAAAATATTGAAGGGAATGCACGTCATGAAAGTGTTTCAGACAGAAGAAGAGAAGAAAAAAATAATAAAACGAGGAGACATACATACTTAATGCTGTCTGTGTGTGTCTTGTACTCCATGATGGTGTTGGGAGGCAGGTTGAGGACTCTACGAAGCGTGTCTCTGATCCGGGCTGTGGTCGCCTGGTCGCTCGCCGTCTTGTTCCAGATGGAAATTATATCCTCCTGGTGTAAAAGAAACACCAAGAGAGCAGCATTTGTGAGTGTGGTGAGATCACACAGCTGCCCTCAACAGGAGGGAGTCTGTTAGTGTTGATTTTTTACCTGGAAGCGAACGGACACAACAGCCCCACAGATCTCTTCCCCCACCATGAACTGCTCCCCCAGCATGGCCAGGATCAGGTTCTCCCAGCACCGAGACGCCAAGCCTTTTCTTAAACGAATGATCCATTTCCCACCCATCTTATTGGCATCATCCTAAACACACAAACACAGTTCCAAAGCAGGTTAATCTATATACGGGAAAGGCAGGACAAGAACTTCTGTCTTAGCACAAAATACAAATAACAACAAATGCACACACCTCCCACATTGGTTTAATGCCTTCTTTAAAAAGGTGGAAGTCACTGTGACCTGTGAGGTCGCCGGGTCGGATCATGTGACTGTAAAAACGCCAGAACTGCTCCACCTTGAGAAGAAACCGGGATTGTTTACGGCCACCTGAACTTAGGTGCCAAACAAAAGCTAAAAAAAGGGTTTCCACAAATACGTTCACGAGAGCTCACTGACCGAAGCAAAGCTTCCAATCTGCTTGATGTTCTGCTCATAGCTCTGGGTGCTGGCTGGCCTCCCCGGGGTGCGTCTGGAGTACCAGAAGGTGTAGTTGTACTGAAGAGGATGCTCTCCTGCCCCTGGAACCACCATCTGCCGTGAAGGGGGGCAGAAGCGTATTTGTGGCTTGCAATACAAGAAGTCATCGTTGAGCAATGCCTTAGGAGGAGAGCAAAACTCCCAATGATTCAGCGGGCTCACTTTTTTCCTGGTAGAGTTCTGTTCTTTGTCGTCGTCTTCGTTCTTTTCCTTTTCGATGTCTTTCGGTGAGCCTTGGTCCTGGTCGTGGTCCCCACTGTCATCGTCTTTCAGCCTAGATTGGATAAGACACATCGGAACCAAAACATGTCCCGCATTTTTTGAGTTAGTGTAATATAATCTAATAGTCTCGACACAGCAGAATTGCAGAAACCCTGGAATATCTCCTGCATTAATAAATGTCATCCCTGGGATGATGGAGAAACTTTAGGGTCCGTGTGGAAACAACTGTTACCGGTACTGGTGAAACGGTTAAACGCTGTTGCTTCAGCTATTAGTCATTGCTTGGTCAGCATGTTTAATTTCGCCAGGCAAGAATATAAAAACGCTCTTATTTGAAACATAAAAAGAGAGAGGAGGGGAAAAAAACATCCACCAAGCATGGCTATACCCGTGTTTAGGGTTGCTTCGCTACGACTTTAGGAGCAGCTAGCCTAGCCTGATAAACTGGAAATTGTCAGTTTCTGGCCTCCAAATTTGAAAAAGTCATGCAGCACACGCATTTACATAGAGCTGAACTACTATAGTCGTAAAAAGAAACTACCATTCCGTGTAACTCAGCACTCGTTTCTCCGTTTCTACTGAAGGGGCCATTTGAGCCATGTTTTAGCCCTGCCTGCGCGTGTCGCTTCCAGCCTCTAGAGTACCACTACACCGGGGATCCGAGGCCTGCCCTTCTTCCGCCACGCTAGGCTAATGCTAACAACATAGCCGGTTCCTCGGTATGAACCACTTTATACTTTTTTAATAATTGTTTTATTTTGTCATAAATACGCCCACGTGTGGACTTATGGACAACTCCTGCAGATTCGTGTGCACACAGAAAACATGAAGCCCCATGCTATAAAGCTGACACACCTCTCATTTAAGACGAAGCATAGCTTTAACTTTTATCATCTCCGTGTATTAGCAGATAGTGACAGAGAGCCAACGTCTCTGATGTATATTCTTTAATAACCTGTACTCACGCGTCAAATTTGTTGTTCATTATCCTCTCAACAGGAGTATTTCGGAGTCCGATCACAGCCTCCTGTATTCCGCAGGCACGGCGACGAGCAATAGTGACACGTGGACGCGCATGCCGTATGATGAGCTGAAGAGGTCAGGGGTGACAGAGCACCGTTCTTCACAAATACTCATATAGGCATGTCACAATTATACGTGCAGCTGAGACGACCACATCAACAACTGATGTTAATATTTGACAGCTTTATTCATCACAGCTTCCAACAAAATAAATATTCCAAAGTAATCACCCGGATCGGTTAATCATAGCTTTCTAAAAGTACGGTGACCCAGGCTCCGGAGTGATCAGAAACCCAGTCACTTCAGTTCATCGACATAGGTACGAGCTGGCAGACACACACCAGCGCACATGCGCAGTGCCAACACGAAGGGGACTGGCGGCTTCTTCTTGTGAAGTGACTTCCTCTGATGTGCCGCTTTCCTCATTTCATCCCTTTGCTTGTCATCTGTTCTGGCGGCGACTTGAAACAGAGGTTCTGTTCCGGTCCAAACAGAGCTGTAGTCGAAGTCTGGGGGGACAAAAGGGGGGCGTACGAGTGAGGATGGAGTGGGGGAACAAAGTCGATCATCTTTCAGCCTGACAAGGCCATAAGCTAAGTTAATGCATAGGGAAATGAAATGGTGTGTGTGGTATGAGAGGAAAGCTCTGGGGTGGGGTGGTATGGCATGGTGCGGTGTGGTTTGGTTGGTTCTGCTGATGTAGACCATCCCCTCACCCCTTGCCCCCCAGCCTCAGTGGGGACCTTCATGAGAGAACTCTTTGTTCTGGGCCGGCAGGCACACCAGTGAGTGAATGAGCCGGAGCAGCGGCGGCCTTCTTCAGTGGCGGCTGTTTGTTTACACCAGCCAGTCCCCGTCATACTTCATTAGCAGCCCAACCCACCGACAACCTCTGATGTTCTAATCGCCGCTGAGTGTGTAGCTGCACAGAAACTCAGAGCCTCAGCTGTTTCTCCCCCTGACCTAACAGGCAGATTTATGCACACAAGCACAGTCATGGCTTCTGTAGTGAGGGTGGATGGACCGGTTGTTTAATCGTGGGCCAAGAGGCACAAAGAGGTGAGCTGACGTCATTGGAGCACCAACAGTCCCAAAGAACTAGTTTTGCATCACAGACATGTGAGAGACCCGGAGCCCAGTGACAAACACAAGAAAGGGAGTATTCAGTGTTGCCATCTAATGACAATCATTATTAATCCTAAAGAAGTAAATATAAGCTGTGCACGTATGCAGTGGTGTCCTGAGCTGTCCTTGATGCAGCCCTCTCCAAAAGGCATTCGCCTTCAAAAAGGACAGAGTGAGAGGTGGTGCCAAGATGGAAATGGGAATATTTACATTTTGGATGAAACCTGTGATATTACAAGTGCGGCAAATATATACAACACAAAATCCAAATAATCGAAACTAACATATATATAATAAACTATTAACATGTTTTAAGGAAGGCTGAATTAATAATAAAAATGAATCAACCCACCTCTTCAATGGCTCTGCCGAGCCTTTCCCAACTTTTCACCACTTTCCTGACAGAGACACAAATCCCCCAACATTATATAAATTACTCACCCCTGATTCAGTGATTAACTGTGACACTATGAGGAAAGGGGCTAACCGGTGTATTCTGCGAGCCAGGCAGAGAGTGAAGTTTGCAGGGCAGTTGGGCTCGTAAGTCGACGGTACAATGGTGTAGTGGCCAGGAGGAAGAGAGCAGTCCAGACTGACGTCCTGTGTGTAACAGTGGGGGACACAGCTGGCCACAGGATCCTCATCCCTGGCTATCTCCTCTTCAGAGTCCCCCGCTGAGACCTGGGGACAGAATTCAAATCAAATCTAGAAAAATAGTTCAAATCATCCTGAGTGATTCATGATACCGTTTTAAATGGCTTCCTTTAAGAGGCCTACTGATAGATATCATTTTACTGAACTAACTATTCACAGTTTTTTTTTTTTTTTCCGTTTTCAGTTGAGAAAAAGCTGCGGGGTAAACTGTAACACCTTATATAGGCTGACCTTATAAATGTGGAAGCCGATGGGGTGTAGGTCGCTGTCGGGGCGGCTCTGGTGCAGGGTGACCCTGACGTTAACGGCTGCTGCCGCCGTCGGATCGTCACACACAGTAAAAGGGAAGCCGGGGTTTTGCCAGTGAGACGGGAAGTTTCTGCTTCCCCCGGCCGTCCTTTCCGCCTCCCACAAGCCTTGGAAATAACTGGTCTCCCATTCGCCATCCGTGGTCAATGGCAGTGAGGGTGCTGGGCTTTTCAGGGCACTATATATAATGGAGCATGATTAAAAACAATCAGACACATGTGACACAGGGAAAATACATGTTCTATATAATAATAATAGAAAAGATAACTCTGGGGAAAAAAATAAAAGTGCAGAGACTTAACAGTTGACGACTGTGAATGGGTAATTCTAACCTGAGGGAGGTGGAGGAGGAGGAAAAGACCCTGATGAGAAAGCGGGCCTCAGCTCCGGGCTGGTAGGTGCTGGGAATAAGAAGGTAGTGACCAGGTTCCAGGTGCCTGTGGAGGACCACCTCTCTCTCGTAGGCATGGCAGTGAGTGGAGGCGCAGGGCGGTTTGTTCAACACCCTGCTCAGATTAAAACGCTTCTTTTCCACCTGGTGAGAGTCACACGTTAATGCGACACGCCACAACACCGTGCACAGCCACGGTTACACGCCGAGGCAGGCACAAACCTTCCAGACGTGAAGAGCAATGGCTTGGTAGTGCTGGTGCTGTGTATTCTTGTTGTCGTTTCGTTGCGTTTGTGCACGTTTCTCCGTGTTCCTCCATTTTCGATGCTGCAGCAGGGAGGCCAGCACCTCTCCTCGCTCACAGACTTTGAGCCAAAACTTGGGATTGCTGCTGTAGCTGCTGCTGTTTCGGCTGCCTCCAGCAGAGAGCCCCTTGATCCACCGGCCGGACAGCTGATGGTTGTGTGTCAGGAGATTTCCTGTCATGAGTGGACAGGACGGCTTGTGAGAATTTTTTTAAAAAAAGGCACAAAATCTGGTTTGAGAGGTAGAAGACCTATTTAGTAAAAAGAAAAAAAATTAAAAAAGGAATAACCTGTATAGATACTCTTCAAATGTCCGTCTTTGCTGATTGGATATCCCACTGTCACATCGTCAAACTGTGACCTAAACTCAGCCTCATCCAGCCAAAATTCTCCCTCAGCCACCCTGGACTGAAGGTCCGAGGCAAGAACGGGGTCGATACAACTCCAACCGGCACCACTGCAGTGGGAGAAAGAGAACGGTGGCACTAATTAAAGTTGACAAAAGGCAATGTGCGCGATATTCTACGTACCATTAACAAGGATGAGTTACTGTTTTTGTTTAAAGGAAACTGATGTGAAAAAGCCTCCGAAAAGCTGACAGTCTTTAGGAAAACTAAAACCTTTACTTTAACAAGAAAGATTCTAAATTGAACTTTGAAATAAAAATAAAAACTATTCTTTTTGGTTGATTTCCTCGACACATTTTAAAGAATGCATTGCAAATGAGATTCAGAGGTCTAAATCATGCATATGCCTCAGGTCATGAAAGGTTATTGAACAAAAATTACAGACAGAATAACTGCGTTAAGTCTTAAGACTTTGATTTTTAGAAGTACAAAATGCTAAAAACCTCACTCTAGGTTTAAACTATATGTGGCTTTATTTGGTCTCAAAAGAGCCTGATTATGTCCCTCTAACCAGCAGGTGGAGACAAAACAACACGTATGCAGGCAAAACAAGCCTCGGTTGCTAACCTAAATGAATGAAGTGTGTTTTAGCTCACACTCACAGAGAGGTTCAGCCTCTCCTCATGAAGAGCTGTTGAAGTGAAGCCGCTGAACTCCCAGCGCACAATATTAGACAGCGGACATTTGGGTTTGTCAAAAATCTATCACCAAAGTCACACGCGTCCACTACCTCTGTGTCCAAGCGCCGCCCCAGCAGCATCGTCCCCAGGGGTTTCTGATCCGAAGCAGCCGCCCTTCACTGCCCGACGCCTTCTTTACGTCCAGCCACTCCATCACAGTCAGCGCGTGGTACTGTCCCAGCTCACAGACACCTAAAATCGGTAAGACCGTCAAGCGGGCGATTTGGCGCGGGCTCCCTCGCTGCCAGACAGGCTTTTCTCACCTGCGGGGGTGCTGTGAGTGGAGCAGCTCAGGGCACAGTCATCCTTCACTGGGCGCAGAAGGCTTAGATTCAGCTTTTTCCGCCTCATCTGATCGCTGTCCTGCTCGGCCTGCTGCTCCTCCTCCGGGCCCACGTCTCCCAGGCTCCAGCGTTCGGCGAGGCCTCCAGTCAGATCCACCAAGGCCTCGGACACCTGCCCCGCCCACAGCAGCTCGTATGAACCGTGAAGCCTGGAGGAAGGCACAAAGGCACGAAAAAGAAGATTTTACCTTCGCAAGACCCGTTTATGGGAATGCAAAACAAAAATAGATGGATAGGGGAAAAAAAACTGTTGTGCATGAAATATCATGGTACATTAGCTTAAACCGGGCGAGAAGATGGAGGGGTGGGGAATTCAGCAGCCCTTCTTTCTTACTTGGCATAAGCCTTTTCCAATAAGGCTACCCAAAAAGCAGCAGGGGAGTGGCAGCGTGAGAAGCAGAGAGCAGAATTCACACAGGGCAGGCGGTCGTCGACGGTCACCTCCGTCCAATGCCCCTGCTGCCAAAAGCGAAAATGAAAGGAGCCCCTGTACCCACCGTCGCCCCACTGGGGCTGACCCGGAGGGAGCACCTGCACAGAGCCCAAACACAGAGTGAGCAGCCAGGGCAGAGCCACAGGAAAAGCTGCAGAACCTAAACGCCTGACAGACCAAACACGAGCGCACATCTACCTTTTCCAAAAGGTGTCGGTTCCTGAGCAGGAAGGTGCACGCACACAGGAACCAGCAGTCTCCTAACAGACCCTGTTTTGCATGAGCCAGGTCCGTGTCGGTAGGGAAGAGAGACGGCGACTGGCAGATCTCCTTGAGGTGGGAATTAATTAATTAAATAAGAACAAAGCAATTCACCCAGGACAAAGTACAGTGGGGGAAATAAGTATTTGACCCCTTGCTGATTTTGCAGGTTTGCCCACTTACAAAGAATGCTTATTTTTCCTCATCAGATGGTTATCAATTTTTATTAACTTATATGTGATTTTCTGGAATTTTCTTTGGGATTCTGTCTTTCACCGTTAGAATGTACATATGATTAAAGTAATATATCGTTGCATTCCTTGTAAGTGGGCAAACCGGCTAAATCAGCAAGGGGTCAAATACTTTTTTCCCCCACTGTATGTTAACTATAAGTATTTAAATTAAGTGATATAGCATTTCGAGATAAATATTCATAACAAATGTACTTCCTCTGTGATTTGTGTTACTCTGATAACAAATGGAGCAAGACAACAATCAACCGCCTCAAAGGGAAACTCCCTCTTTAGCTGACACCTATGACAGGCGAGACGCTTTATGACCCAGTGGGTCAAGGACGGTTTGACGTGGAGTGGCCGTGACTTTTACAGATCCCTGTAAACATGTCCACCCCCCCCCCCCAGCTGTCTGACCTGAGGCCGCTCCCAGGTGACGTCTCCCCGCAGCCTGGCTATTGGCGTGGAGCTGTGAGAGAACAGGGAGGTGTCGTCCGTCGGGAAGTCCGGGTCCTCGAACAGGGCCGGCCGCTGCGGCCCGCCCTCCTCCTTCATGGCCGCCGGAGTCCTGCTGGCTCAGCAGGTGAGCCTCAGCCCGCTCACACCATCTTCACCGCGTCTACTCCCGTAGCTCATAGCTAAACACACAACATTAGAGACGTTACAAGTTCGGGAAAGCCTCGTCGTATGTTTTGCTTTGTGTAACCCTGCCGCCTGCAGATTTGAACCCGTCGAATGTTGATTGGAGGAACTGATGTCTTCCTCAACGAGGACACACACAGGTGATGTAGCTCGTAATTAGGTGTATGCAAACGTAAAAGAAAGGTTGTGTCTAAAGAAAATGCGTGGGGAGACGTGTCAGCCTTGCCACCTTCCCCTGTCTTACCTTTATTTTCTGACAAGCATCCCCCCCCCTCTCCGGCCCCCACCGGTAGCTGTCAGGGCTAAGATAACACATGCTAGCTCGGTTAGCTTCAGTCAGCTCGCAGACGCGCAGGCGTCTCCGTATCTCCTTATCTTTCCGTGGCTTCACCGCCACCACAGCAGCCGCCGCTTATCGGCTGGCCGCATTTCGATCTGAGTAAACGATTACAACCCCACACAGACGCGTCACTTCGCGGAGGCAGAGGGCAGGGAGGATGGCTTCCGGCCGGACAGCAGCGGGGTCACCGGCAGAGGATCCTTCCTGTGCCGCTCGGCACTGCCGCCTACCGTCCGTGGGGCGAATTACACACCGCCGCCTCTGTTTTTGGTCCACGCGTGAAAAGGCCTTTATCGGTTGAAAGCCTTCTGACAGGGTTTGGGTGGGATAAAGTGGTACATTTTTTTATTGTGTTGTTGTTTTTTTTAAATAATGTTTTATTTGACTGAACCTTTTCTAAAATTGTTTAAATTTGGCCTATAAAAGTAGGTTTTATTATTATCGTAAATAACATGTTAAGTATGTGATTCTTAGAAATAGCAGCAAAAAAGGAATAAAGGCACAGTTCTTCGGTTTTGTGTGCATGTGTGTTAATGCAGTTTTCCGGCTAGGTTTTGGAGATATTTTCCGCTAAGTTTTATTAACATAAACATTTGGGGAAAAGAAGTACAAGGAATTTAAAATGATCTTTCTGAATTGCATCTTTTCAGAAGTTTAAATGACTTTTATTTCAAAAGAACAGAGTCTAGTAAAGCTGTAAATACTTCACTTATTCATTCTTTGTCCTGTGCAGTCCCAGTTTCTTTTCTTCTTCTTCATTTGGGATATTCTTCTTATCAGAAGGAATTCCCACCCAAAAATTCCTCTGGAACGTCTGTTGCCACAGTACTTTTGTACACAGTACTATTATTGTTTGTGGAAATATGAAATTATTATTAAAAAAAGGAATAAATTCATGTACCCAAAGTTTGTGGAAAAATATGACGTATTTATTCAATTTAAACTGAGACATTTGTAGCAAGAAAATATATTTAAAAAAATGGAACATTCAAATTCTGTTGTGAGGGTTGACATCTCGATAGTCTTGGTCTGTTCTGGTTCAAGTCAAGGCCGACTGTAAAGAGAGTGAAAATAGTAAATACAAAGTGCTGTGATGACTGTTGTACCAGAAAAAAAAAGAGTTCAGTAAAACTATATCTTACTGGGGCACTGTCTCCAGAGTTTGTTTCACCCACTCGTCCTCAGGATTGGCACAGGCAAGTCGGCCCCTTCTCAACTTGAAGCTGTAAAAGAAAGAAAATGTAAAAAATTACAGAGAAGCAAGAGAAATGAACTTTCCCAACAGTGCCTGGCACTTGGTAGATGCCGTTAGCTTGATTGAATCAGTTTCCTTACATTACAGCCTTGATGTTGCAGTAATCTGTGCCATTTTGCCATTTGTAGTATCTTATAAATTTCGTTGCGATAGGATTATTGTGGTACTCCGTGCAGCAAGGCCCCGCAGAACCTTTGAAGATCAACAGACAAATACACATACAATGATCAACTTTCATTGAAAATAACTCAAAATATAAAGTATAACCGTTTTACTTATGAATTAATGATAATCCCAAATGCCAGAACAAGTAGCAGTGAATAGTCAGTGAAGTCATACTTACTGGAGTCACTGCGAACCAACAGCACCAGCAGTATGGAGATGCAAACTAAAAGCTTAACCATCTTCTTTAAGCAGTAGATCTGGATCTTTTCAGGATTGGGACGGTTGAATAAAGTGTGTCTCTTGCAGTGAAGTTTATATACTTCACATGGATAGGAAATGTCCAACCACATGCCATGAAAGATGGAAATACCTTTACTATGATGTATTCAGGTCAAACAGGAAGTGGTACTTTTCCCCCCTAAATAAAAAAAAACCCTTTGCAGGGGCAGAACAAAATAATTAAAAGACAGAACTCATTATATAATGATAATCTACTGAGGTGAGGGCTATATTAATAAATTATATGAAGATTCTTAAATATTTATTAGGAAAAAACAGTGCATGGCATTAGTTTACATTATTCTTTTCACTTTATTTTAATATTCTCCAGAATATATTTCCATAGATACTCAAGAAAAAAACAATATATTTCCTTATTATTTAATTCATATACAATTTCATTATTTTTCCCCCCTATACTTTGTTATAGTGGCAAATGTTCTACTTTTTAGACCTCATCGATTATTTGAGCTCCTGTACCTTGATGGTTCATATTTTGTGCACACAATATGTGATCTCCTGTCAAATGTATATTAATTGTGTTTAAAAATGTATAGTGTTACTATCTATTTAACCCTACACTGAAAAATGTGGGAAAATAACGTTAGCTCCAGGCTATGAATCAAAATATTGATATTATACTACACGACTTAGAGTTTGAAAACCTTCGCACAGCAACTGCAGAATAAAAACCACAAACAGTGAAATGTATTTATGAAATGTCAGCAAGACTTAAGTCACCACACACAACCTACAACAGCCCCAAACCTCATAAGAGCACTTCCTGGTGACCCCTTTGGCATTTTCACATCATCATGACCACAAACTATTCTTCATGCTGTAATTGTTCTGAAGAAAAAAAATTGCACCAGAATAAACTGAGCTGAGACGTAACGCAAACCCTGGCACTCAGTTACCCAAATTGTCAACCATAATTTTTATTGTTCTCACGGAAAGTCAAATTATATTTGACTGTTGAAGAAAAATCTAATTCGAATTTATATTTGAATGAATTACATTTCTGTGATGTAATTTCATTCAGTTGACATCGTGTATGCTGACTCACTGTCACATTTTAAATGCAAAATAAGAAGTTACCACAAAAAGCTTTCTTACAAAGACAAATCGGGTTCTGTTGTTAAACGGTCTATTTCCAAACAGGACTGGCCTTTTTGATGAGAGGAAGTTAGTCCAGCCTGACTGATAAAAAGCCTTTGACATTCAGATTGAAATTTGAGATATTTGTGTTGTTTGGAATTTCTTTTGCTTTTGCATCTGTCCCTGGTTTAAAAGCAATGGCTGAGCATCAACTGACAGTTGATCTCTTGTCTCGTTCTCACATTAAAAAGTTTGAATCACTCCCCTGTCAATTTGACAGACACCTGAAGCACTCAGACACAGAAAGCCTGTGTTTTTTCCCTTTGGTCACAGGGGTCAGCTTCTTGTCTGTTATAAGCTGGATGGACTGTCATAGCAACCAGCCCTCCAACAAGCTGATGAACAGAAGGGAAGAAATCCCTCAAACAATTTTATTTAGCTCCCGGCAGACGATTTAAATGATTATTTGGCCGTGAATCATGACCGGAATCAAACAAAACAGGAACATTTAGATTAGGAAAGGTATGGTTTGGAATACTGAAATAAATGTTTTCTTAATGACCACATGCATTTGCAGTCCCTAAATAGTTCACTTATTAAGATGGAACATCGTAACCGGCAGATAGCAGGAAAGATGCGGCCTAACTCAAACCTGGTGTGGTTTTTTTTGAAACATTGATGATACACAATTTGAGTGCAACGTGACCTATTTTAACGCTCTAAGTGCATTTTTCCCCTTCGTGCATGGGTCTTCTGTATGAAGTAAGAGTTTCTCTGACCTAGAAACGATCCTCGATGCAACCTGTCCCCAGCCTACAAAGCAGCCCACATCAACTTGGTGCACGGTCTTCAGAGGTCTTTACTGTCATAATGTCTTCCTAGTTCAAATATTTTCCACTTTGCTGCTGTTTCTTTTTTTAGCAATCAATTACCCATTGTATTGTCTTTATGCTTTAGGTTTATAATAATAGTCCAAATAGTGTGTTGCATTGCTGCCACACCCTGAAATTTCCCATGTTTAGACAGCTCTACAGCACTTTTTATTAATTTAGTGTGGAAATCCTGGAGTTGTGCAACCCTACTAAGATGTTGGGTCTGTTTTACAGGTCCTAAATCCCTTTGTTATGTTAAACATAATGGGAAAATTTTTATGAAATACTTTGAAATGTGCGTGGTGAACGTTTGAGTCATTCAGTTTCTGTCTTTTCATGCCACATAATGCTCGTAATTCACAACAATGCAAAAGACATAATGGTTCACCTCAACCACTACATCATAAATAAAACTGTTCTGTGTGTCTTGATCTCAAATCTTTATATATATGTATATGTATATATATATATATATATACATATATATATGATTCATTTCAAACATCTGAACTATTGTTTGTGTTGTTTGCGTATTAGGAAAAAGCTTCTTCAGACAGAGCTTTAAAAAAGGCTTTAGATATAAGTAGAAGGTTAAACTTAAAGTCCAATCTTAATAAAATGGTTGTTTGTGTTGAACATTTATCATATGCAAGTCATCTTCATTCTGACAGCATTCGTATAACTCAACAGATGAACTTAAACTTTCCACCCTCTGTCAGATTGTGTGACAGTTTCCCCCCCCAAGATTCCCCGTTTGCCTTTGTTTGAGGAAAAAGACGGGGGTTTTCTCCTCCGCTCAGACACATTTGTTGTGGGCTGAGCAACTCGTTTTAAGAGTTCCTCTGACAAATATATAAGGCCGCGCTCAGCCGCCTGCCGCCAACTCTCTAACTCCTCCTGAGAAAAAGCGAGGCAAGCAGCTCAGATCAGAGTCACGGCCCTCAGCTCAGAGGACGAAATGGTGTCGGTCAAAGTCAAGGCGACGGCAATCGTGCTCATTGCTGTTTGTGTGCTGGCCTCAAACACAGAAGCAGGTATGTTTTGCTTTTATTCCTTGGACCTCCTTTTAATTGTCCTCTCTTTTTCTTTTTCCTTTTGCCTCTCTTCATATTTACAGATTTCAGAAGCGGGAACTTTCTCCACCGTTAAAAGACTAACGCACCTGTTTGCTCTATTCCTCCACAACTGAATGAACCTTTCTTCTGGCCTTTTTTCACAGTTTATCGTGGATGCTGCCAAAGTTACATCAAAGGCAGATTGCCCTTTGCGGTTATACGGGGATACTCAGTGCAGGATATTACAGAAATGTGTCCCATCAGTGCCATCATGTGAGTATTGTTGAAATGATGTTTATTCTCTTCTCGTCTTATAATTTAAAAGTATTTAAAATAGACGTTAATTTTCTTCTGTTTTTAAAAAAAAATGTTTTAGTTTCCACACAAGAAAGGCCAAAATCTGTTGTGATCCTGCTCAGGAGTGGGTGATGGACTATGTGAACCGTTTAAGGTGAGATTCAACACAATACCCAAAATAAAAGAAGAATAAAAGCGTTATAAAAGTTTAGCTCTGCATGTCAATGGCAGGTATTAACTCAACGCTGTCATTTCTCATTACAGAAATAAAGCTCAAAGAGTTCACCATAGATCACAATCGCAGAAATAGATGTTGCAGAAGAAGGATCCATCCTACTTGTTTAAAGAAAAGACAGAAGAGTCCAGCATCTGCAAACGTGTTTTCTATCTCTTGGTTTATATCTGGGTTTTTTAGTTTAGGGAGCTCCAGCCTGGCAAACCTGTCCGCACTGAACAAATACTTTTTTTTAATCCAAACATCTGCTCAGTTGTCAGAGCAATGTGTGTTTTAATATGATTTTTGTAATGATATTTAGTTGCTGAAGAGCAATTTTCTATCTAAATCTAATAAAGAGTTGTTTTTTAAAAAACGTTTCTTATTTCTGGATCTAATGAGTACATTGTAAGAATGCGCGAGCTCTACATCTGTTGAAACTTTCCCTGTTGTGTAAAACTGCATGCCGCACATATCTGAAGAGTTATAGTTTAACTAACTTCCTCATCTATTCTCTCATGAGGGCTAAATCCAGCTCTGGGGGATTTGTGCTCTTTTATCAAACCTAGAAGTAAGTTAATCAGTCAAAGCCCTCGATGTGACGTCAGCAGGGGGGAAGTTGGGCGACATAATAGTTGCAAACAGGTTACAGAACAGGTATTTCAGAGGCCTGTATAAATTCTGGTGACGTGGGAAGCCCGATTTGATTGGTCAGTTTGATGTTGCTGTACAGTGACTGTTCAAAAATGTTTTATAATGTCCTGCAATAGAATGTAATACTTGGAAAACCTGTCCTGCCTTTCAATATGTTGTAAATACAGCTGGAAAGTACATTTACTGAGCAACTTGTAATGAGTTGTATTATTTCTGTCTGAACATACTTTTTATATCTTTACATTACACAAGAAACTGTAGGTTGCTCTTGCACTTTTTATATTCAACTTTTTTTGTACACATTACTGAAATTGTACAGAATAAATACTTGGATATTAAAAGAGTGGCTTCCAACATTTGGAGCATTTTTTATAAACTGAAGATCAAATTTTCATGACACAAAAACAAATAGAAAAAAGAGAGAACAAATTAAGGTGTCAGGGCTTTAGCATAATCTTTTTCCTCCTGTAGTTATTGTATTCAAAATTGTACAGCAGGTATTTCATGCTTTTTTATGATGATGGACATGGTTACTGAGTTGTTTTTTTGTTAATTTTTTACATCTTCACTAAAATGTCAGTGACTTACTTTGGAATTCATTCACTCAAACTTACTTCAGCACAACATTTAAGGTTGAAAATAACATCAAACACTTGAGTTATTGACATTCAAACTATTATTAGTTTGTTATTTAGTAAACATAAAATAAGAAGGGGTATTTTCAAACTGAATTCCTTATTTATTAAATTATTTTTTAAAAATAGTGCATTTTTCATTCCATTCCAAATGTTGTTTGGAATATAATTAGATGTTCATTTTCAGATTGATCAGATGTCCGCTTCATCTCAATCTGGTTCAACTTGCCTCCTGAATCTGAACAACTAACCCAGAGTTTGGGGTAAAGTGTGGCTTGGGGCAAGGGACCATTTTTTTTTTTTTTTTTTTTTTTTTT
>JABUIW010000217.1:8390895-8401818 GCA_013363375.1 Menidia beryllina
TGTGTGTGTGTGTGTGTGTGTGTGTGTGTGTGTGTGTGTGTGTGTGTCCATATATCCTCAGGCATCAGCAGAAGCTGTAGCAAAATAAACTTGACAGTTTCTCCCGTCCCATGAATGCATCCCAAACGACGCTCCCAGCCGTGATTACATCACTTCTTCTCTTCTGCACCATTGCACAGAGTGCTTTTCTATGAATAATACAGAGCGACTTGGGAGAGGGGGACATAGACATGGGGCTTGGTTAAAAAGGACAGAGGGAGTGCATTAGGGGGGGGAAAAAAGCAACAGAGACAGCTGACAGAGGAGCAGGAAGGTTACTTTAGCTGAATTTTCCCCTGAATGTGACTTCATTGCACAATCCAAATAAAATGTAATACATGCTGGACACTGAAAAGCTGTTTTTATTTTCTCTTTATTGAGTTAATTAATAAGAAACAATACTTTGCATCACGTGTAGAGATTTCTTTGCAATGAAATAGTTTCTCGTCACATTTATTTTAATCATAGGAGTTGGGTGTTTATCTTACATCAATACTTGATACAGGTTATCTTTTTATTTTTATTAGTATTTTTTCCTTTTGGGTTGACAGGACAGGTTTTTAGAGCCGTCTCACAATGGGAACAATGAGAAATGGCGGCAGTGTGGCCTGTCCAAGAATGTGAGGGAAGACAAGGTTATAGACTGCCTATTCCCAAGGGAAAGCTAGCTTTAGTATTGAAGGAAAATAACATATTGCACCATGAGATCAGCAGACAGGTCCTCTATCATAGTGCATGTGCAGCAATACACACGCACACACACTCACACACATGCAGGGACACACTGGAAACCAGACAACTTCTCATGAAAGTTACACACGAAAGACAATCACACATCCTCAGTCAGAAAGGTGGACAACCCGCTGCTATTATCCTACAATATTTGTGTATATTTGGAGGATCATTACATATGTTAGGCTAAAAACTTGATCGTTTTTCTTGGGCTGTAATGCCTCTACCTTTTTTGTTCCTTTGTCCTCCCTTTCTGCCAATCTGTCTTTCCTGCCAGCACAGACACACAGTTAACTGAGCTCAGTATATAATTAGACAAACAAAAAAGAGAGGGATGAAACATCTAGAGGAGAAGAGACTCCAAATGATTACACATTCACTCCACTTCCTTCCCCCTTGCTGCACACATAACCATCAATTAGAGACGAAGAAAGGAGCACAAGAAAGCAAGCAGCCAGAAGTCTATTTGCGTGTCTATCTTTCTCTTCCCTTTCCACTCCCTAGCGCTGGGGAGAGGGAGGAAGAGAGGAGAAAATAGAAGTGAAAAACAAGAAGTATATAAATAAAGAAATCAGAGTGCTTCGCATCCGGTCGGCTGATTGGCTGAGACGTGAATCAGGCAGATCTGGGCCACAGTTGCACTCATTGTTCAGTGAGCTTTTCTACACAGTCCAACCCAGCGACAGCAATGAATGTTGATTGTGACCTTTGGTCTTTGGGTACAGTGGGAACAGAGCGGCGCTTATGTGGATGTACGCATGTAGCGTGTCTGCATTTGCATGTGGCGCTCACTTGTCCTTTTTGTTCTTTTTTTTCTCTTTTTTTTTGTGGTGCTGGTTCCCGATGGCGTCAGAGCGAGCCGCGGGGCACAGTCAACGGTCGATGGTTTTTAAGGGATCCATACCAAACTCACCGACAGCGTTGAATGTTCACCGAAGCAGGCGGGACGGTGGCTACAGCTGACAAAAGGGAGGCAGGGTGAGGAGGAAGGAGGACAGACAGAAGGGCGGGCGGGCGGGCGAGGGACAGAGACGTCGCTCAAACCACAGAGGTCAGGTTGCACAACAAGATGACACAAGACAGTGGCAGACTGAGTATTCTGTCCACAGGGCAAGAGGAGACAGCTTTGATTATTTATTCACAGAAAACAATAACTTAGTACGTTTCGGCCAGTGAAGATCGGCTTTATTCTGAGTACTAACGCTGAAAATACAGGAATCTGCAGTCTCACCGGGTCACAGCAGCATCTGAAACACACATGAACAGGAGGTTGTTAGCACAAATACCCTGACAGAATCATTGAAAATTGCACACAAAATGAAAAAGAAAGAACTTTTCCTCTTCCTCGCATGGTGGCATAGTGATTTGTGCTTGTACGACAGCTGAACAATGCATTCTAAAGTAAGTGAAAACAACTTTTTCCAGCTACGTTATTTTTCTAGAGTATAGAGCGCCTTCGAAAACAAGTGAGAATTGCCTCTCTTGGGAGTGTGGAAGCCTTTATGGGACACCTTATTTTAATTCACTGTGTTGTATTGTTGTTCCAGAGACAAATATTTTAGAAAAATGGCAAAAGCAAGCATTAATCTGATGCTGCTGAGTGGATCATATGCTTAAAAATCTGCTTAAAATTAGATAACTACTTTTGACAAGGATTAGTTCAACGTTACTGAGGCATCTTCCAATCTGCCCCAACTCCCATGAACATCTAGTCCTCAGAACAATGCCGACATCCTACTGTGAACCCCAGCTTCTTTCAGACCCCCCTCTGGTGCGCGGCCTAGCTATGAGCTCCCATTGTCAGAGGCCGGCCGAGGCAGGGGGGAACAACCACCGGCGGTGCCACTGGGCTGCTGGCTGCTCGGGGAGCAGGGGCTGATGTCAGAATGACAAACGCTGATATACGGTCATCCATCGCCCCGCTCCGCTGGCTTGGGGTGCTGATGTCATTGTGCAAGCTAGACCCACATCCATTACTCTGCCGGGGCGGGGAGGCCAACATCAAGCCTGCACGATAAGACACCGGCTACAATGGATGAGTAATGTGTCACATTATTGCAGCTGTAATTTAGAAGATCATAAAACAGACAAAATGGTTTTTGTCTCATGGATATGCCGGATCTTTAAATTATCGCAGCTGCATTCCCTCACAACGCGCTCTCCGCCGTGAATAGCGCACAAATGATTTTTTCGCAATCAGACGGGGAGGAAAGCGTTGTGGTATTTGAATAATTTCCAATAACGGTGTATTACATCCCAAATAGTCTCGAAAACTAACACTGTAAACGCGGCGGTGAGTTTGGAGCGCGGCAGCTTTCGGAGAAGTCTCTGTTTTCATAAGCCATTTTACACCTTCACTACTCCATCACAGTCACAAACACACACTTACACCTCACCCCACGACGAGGCATTAAATGAAAAATAAGAAGAGGGTCGAGGGAAGGAGAAAAGGGGGCTTTGCCATGGCAACCTTGGTGTCAGCCAGCCATTTCTTCTTAATCCCCCCCGGTTCAATGTCGCGCCCTCTGAGGGGACCCCCTCTCCACAGCTGAATATTTCTTTTGTGTTCAGAGACTGCATGCTTGCATGTGTGTGTACGTGTGCGGGAGGGAGTTCTCACAAAAAGGGGAAGGGTTAGCGGGCCGAGGTTGGGCGGGGGCATGGCTAACCTAGCTCATATGGGTAGCGGGGGGTGGGGGGTGGGGGGAGGCCTTTGAGACTCAACATTACACCAGGGTTACAGACCAGAGATCAAATTAACACACACAAGCATCTATCTACTCATACACACATGCAGCTAAATACTATATTGATGGGGGGGAGATAATCTTTTAAAACAGCAGATAATTACACCATATGGCCGACAGCCGGGCCTTTCCACAAGCCCGTCGCCACTTCTTTCTTTTTTTTTTTCTACTCGGAAACTCTCATGGTGTCTCGCTCTTGCCTGAGCAGGCCACTCTACATTACCGACAAAAGCGGTTTTAGAGGAGTGGGTGGGAGAGGCGTCAGCTGCTAGACAAAATAAAAAGGCCTCTATTTGTTCCTGACAATAAACGTCCCCATCTTTAGAGCTCCTCCACAGCTGCAGCCGGATAGGCTTTCATTTCCAACTGCAGACTAATAGAGAGCACGACGTCTCCTTCCTCTACTGTAAGCGGATTTATTGAAAAGGATAAAATTCAGGCACTTTGCGGTCATCTTTCTCGGAAGCTACTCCACTAAGGCGGAGGACAACAGAGTCGTCAATGAGGACATTTAAACTATGGTGATCAGGATACCCATTGGAACTGATCTCGATTAAGTCAGGAAAAAGTGCATAGGTCAAAGAACAAAAGAAAAAGTAGGTGAGGAAAAATCAGTTAAAGGCGCAAACTGAAAATTGATCGTAGAAGAACCAATACACTTCTAACCGCTGTTATTTTGACTGCCCCCAAAGAGTTTCCTCATCAACGGGCGATTGATGGCCACTGCATCTCCCGGAAATCCCAAAATGCACTTCCCTAGAGACTGAGCGGTGGAAGCTGGCAGCGGAAGTGCCAGTGGCGCGTCTCTGGGGTGGTCTCATGTGGCTGTGGGTGAGGCTTCAATGTAGCTGCATGTCCACTCCAGCGTATACTGTACCTTCTCTCATAATGACTAACAGACCCACACTGTGCCTGTAGGCTCCTCGCATTCTGCTCTATGCCTACACATGCATATGCTCCGTTTTAATAGCAGCCATCAAGCTTTATTTGAGGCGTGCTGTGGTGTTCGCCAAAAAAAAAACTGAACCTGGATTTTTAATACGGGTGGAAAAACGCATCTTTTACTTTCTCCAGAACCCTTGATGGATTAATCGGTGACCCTAGTGGGGCGATTATATAAACTAAGCATAAATCAGTTTAAAATCCAGACAATAATTGCAGTTCAGCTGCCTTGTGGTGGCTCTTTTTCTAACGTATATAGATCTGGGGTTTTGCTAAACATCTGGTTGGGATATTGTATGTGCCATAGGCTACAGACATAGTTTTGAAAATATATTGCCAAGTAAACTTGGAGTAAGTATTCTAACACACATTGCCACGCCGGTTTCACGGTTTCAAGTAAACTTATGTTTCATCTCCTCTCGTGATTTTATACGGCGTTGCCAGTGCTGGACCCCGAATCTCAGATTCAAAAGAAAATAGCATTGTCCCTCCTCTCTCCCTGCTTAAACTATCACGACATCAGCTAAATCCGATTTGACAAGCATTAGAGAAGTGTTAAAAGTGATCCGTGCCATTCTAGTCCATCAGAGAGCAAAGGCCACATTGTAACACAAGGTGCAGAGTCTGTTCAACAAGTGCAAAGACATAAAGCGAAAAGGCACTGAGTTAGTGCCCTGGGACTGATTGGCAGGGTGGGGTCACTGGGTGACCCTTGACCTTTTTAACCTTAAGGAATGTTGCCACGCTGGTGCGTGCATTGTTCCAGCCTCCCTGAGGCCAGCCGAACCAAGCGTCAAATGAATGCGAGTGATGAATGTTCCTGAGGGTCTCTCGTCACCCCCCCCCAAAAGTCTCCTCTTTCTCCCGCTAATCCTTTCTTTTCTGCTCGTCATCCCTAAAACTTCAGCAAACAAAAGGTATCAACAGGTTGAAGAGCGGGCTGCCGTTGATGGCCTGAGTGCACGCACGTAAAGGAGGCCCCAATCAGGGGTGCCAGGCCCAAAACAGACCCAAACCACAAAGGAAAATGCAATAAAATAGTGTCTGCTACTAAGACAGATGTGTTTTTGAATTTTTTTTTGTTTGTTATTGGTCAAGATCTGTGCATCTTCAGGTGGACTGACCGTCTGGCTCTAGAGGAAGCCACCAGCGGCGTAAGGACTCTGACAGAAGAGAGTCAGACAGACAATTACTGGCCAGGTACGTTCTTTATACCCACCTAGGGCTGGTCAGAGGAAATGGGGGAATTTATGATGTCATAAAAAAGTGCCAGCAGAGAGGTGCCTGAGAACAGGTTCTCTCTGGAGCTGAAGCCATAAAAGGCTCCCGCGGCTTCCGGTCCCCCCCCCCCACCCCCTGCCGACCACCACCCGAGATGATGACAGAAGACGACGCAGCAGTGGGTCAAAGCGGGCAGAGATATGCAGCAGAAACACAGAAAACACACACGAATGTGCACCGTTAAACTCACCAACACGCATGTTAAAAGAAACTAAAAACGGATAAATCCTGGTTACAAGTGTGTTTTCTTAGGGTTAGGGTTTAACTGTTTGACTAAGAAAAGGTGGATTGAAGCAAAAACGTTTAGTGCGCACGGATTAAATCTGTGTTTCACTTTAATAGTTTCATTATGTGGTGATTTGTATCGTTTAAGTGGTGAAAAACAAATGTAGGCTTGCCGATCAGATAGTGGAACTTTATGCATCGCGTTGCACAGAACAGAAATACACATAGTTGGAAACGCTATGCAGTGTTTGGATATTTATTCATATTTATGATTTGAACATTTAAAAAAAAAAAAAAGGAAGCTCTTTATAAGACACTTTTTTCAACAGTGAATTTGCTGCCTCCAAATTTCAAACGTTAAGTTCCTATAGAACAGACTGATCCAGCTTCAATTAAATTTAATTCAAGTGTCTTAAAAATAAGTCTGTCTCCTTCATTTCCTTTGGTCTGAGTGAATCAAATACATACAAACCTCATCATGGGACATCTTTTTGGTTAGAAAAAAGCAGAAACCGACATTCATTCTGTGTGTGTACACTCGGACAGGCGTGCAGTCACACCTAAATGGCACGTATAATCACAGCACTCCTCCTAGAAAAAAGATGGAGACACACTCACTGTCTCTGGGCTTGTTAAAAAAAGGAAGAGAGAAGCTGGTTATTTGCTCTACAGCCTCACTAAGGAGGTCTCCCATTGTAAACAGGAGTGGCTGCACAGCCCCGTTTCCTTTCATCCCTCTCCTTGAGACACGCTGCCTTTGTCTCGCGGAGGACAGAACAACCGGCCTCCCGGCCACGCTACGCCGGTCAAATACCTGGGAACCAACGCTGTACAAGCGGGAAAAACAACAAGAGGAGGAGGAAAAGCGACAGTCACAAAGTAGGGGGGGATATGGTGCGAGGGTAAACTGAGGCATTACCAGTTAGGAGAGGCTAAATGTTACATAAAGAGGTTATTAAATCTGAGCAGGTGGTATTAACCAGTCAATGAAAAAAGATGGTAAACTAAACAAAAAAAAGTTTGATTAAATTTTTACACGCTATAAATGACCTCTTATTTTTGTTTTTCTTTATTTCAACCCCAGTTGCTTTTGAGGTTAGAGGCACCTCTTTTTTTTTGTATCTTTCCAGACGCTCTGCACTTTAATGCCTGCTCAGCAAAACGAGGGGAGTTCCTGTGCACAAGGAAATGTTTAGGGGTGAAGTGAGTTTAAGTCCTTTCTAACCCCGACCACAGCCGGGTGAATGTAAAGCTGTACGTTCCAGTCCACACGGCCTGCCTCGGCAACCAGACCTCACTGTCACACCTCATAAAGCAAAGCTCGAGCAGCAGGGTTGAGTTTAAAGCCGGGGGGGGGGGTCAGGCAACATAAGGACAAATCCCGAAGAAAATGAAACTGCTCTCATTCAAAAACCTATAGAGAACAGAGTGAAAAGCTATCAACAAAGGCTCTTTAGCTGAGAGTCTGATGGCATGTCTCTCTGGTAGGCCGGGTACAAAAACATACACACGGGGGGAAAACTGCAGTCGAAGATATAAGAACGCGAAAACGCCTCGGAGGAATTGTTAAGGCCGTAATCCTCCGGCCTCTCTTCTAATTTTCAAGTTTTTGCCAGGCTGTCAAGAGGGAGGCAAGGACCCACAAGTTTATTTTCAAACAGTCCACAAAGAATGCCTGTCATTTCCTGGCGTTCCCCACTTCCATATGAAAGCCCCCTTTCCTTTAGGAACAATGGGACAGATTCCAAAATTTCCACAGGGAGTTTCTTGCGCGGTGATACAATAAGAGAGCGTGTTGTGACAGAGGCACGGCGGGCTGCTCTCTCAGCTGTGACGAGATCCTGGCGAGGTTGCGTGTCACCATACTTTACGACTTAAGCGGCAACACAGCAGCTGTAATGAATGAAATCTGGTGGTGGACCTGGCTCCTTCGTCTTCCCTAGGGTTTTCGGTTTGCCCCTATAGATAAGTGCGACTTGACCATACGATGCTTTGGTAAATACATTTCTCGCTTAATTAACCACAAGAACCGATAAAATAACCTTATCTCGGTATTCGATGGGCTTTCCTGAGACTCTCAAAAGGCGCTGTAATGTTGTAATCCTAATCCCACACAGAGACACATGGTCACACACACTTTGCCGAGGAACTAAGAGTGCATTTGGTCCAAAAGTGGAAAGAGTTCAAATGTCATATGCTTCTGAACGGGCCGACAGGCTCTTGAAAGCCACCTGGCTTGACCCAAGCGGACCCTTTGGCTAGACAAGAGGTCAGAGGTCAACCACTCATCTAGATAGGCAGAATGTCGCAATGCCCCAGGCCGGGGGCCAGGGGTCTCCATTACCTAACCTTTCCATTTACCCTCCACTGCACAGGGGGGCCCCAAACACATTACGTTACAAACACAGGTTCCTGCTGATTTGCACTCACTCAGGCCTGAGCCGCTGTTTACCTTGGACAAATAGAGCCTTCCACTAAACTGTGGTGATGAGATTTTCCTTTTTTCTGATCTATCTTTTTCTAATCCATCAAATCTGACGAGAGGAAACAGAGACGATCCGAACGTCGACTCGAGCTCTTTCTTCTTCTGCAAATGGAGACGCTATCTTCCAGGTTTTGATGTCGAGTTCAAAACCGTCACGGCTTTCGTGTTGCACTTACCTGAGTTGAACGGACGAGCGTCACAACGTTCTCACGGACAAAGGCGAGCTAGCAACATCAGATATTCATCTGAATTGTTCTGTCGTCTGGGGGGGGAGACAGGGTGAGAGGTGGAGGTGCAGAAGCTATCTGTGCATGAACGTCTCTCCACTTTGATGGCAGGTTGGCTCTTCAGCATAATTGCAGGGCGCAGCTGATGAATCTCATCATAGGTGATAATGAGTGATATCGGAACAATGATCACGGCTACAGCAGCAGATCCGATAAGCCGAGACCCAAAACGCTCCTGTGTTCACATCCCAGCATCAGGAAGACGTTGGGTCCGCTCCACCCTCTCTCATCCCTCGCCGATCACTCGGAGAGAGCAACTGGAAACTGAATTAAACAGATCTGCACTTGGACATTCGCCGCTCTTCACTGTGAGGGAGACCGAGTTCTTTTTCCTTTTTTTTTTCCTTCAAGAGGAACACAGCTAAAGTGAATTACATGTAACTCAGCCTTGAGAGGAGCGGAAGTGAGGCCATCACAGCAGATAACATCAGCATCCATCAGGACTGCTTATGCACACAGCTTTACAGAGATAGGGATTTTTTTTTTCCTTCAGTGTTTCCCTCAAGAAATTTTAATATGAGCAAATTGCCGTCAACATATTGCAATTGTTGATGTGCCTTCAGAAGCCATTTTCCATTAATTGGCGTTTTTTCAGCGCAGCACACACACTCCTCAGTCAAATGTATTGCTGGTCTAAGCGTCTAGACCCAATATATCCAGAAGCTGGAAGAATTTATGGCCACTGCCTCATTAACCTGAAGGCGTATTAGTGCTTGGCACTGCACATCTAGAATCTGAGCAGCGCACTTCTCCAGTCTCTTTAAAAAAAGAAAAAAAAGAAGAAAAAACGAATGAAGGCTGCACTGAAGACATTTGAGGAGTGTGCATCCTCTCTGTGCGCCCACCCTGAAAATGGCAGTCTGGCTGTTTTTTTTTTTCTGTGTGTGTTTTTTTTTTTGCCATGTGCCTTGGGCCCAAACACCGGGAGGAAGTCAGATGCGCAGGAACTGTTTCCGAGAATTCAGAATGCGCAAAAAAGCCACGCTTCTAATCTCATTGCACCGTTCCACTTCCTTGTAGCATTTTTTAGATATCTACCAGCTTTACACGCATAACGTGCAGCAGCATCTGCTCACGAAAACATAGCATGTTTTAAATGAACTGCTTTGATCCAGAGGCGTTCGTTTTCCGGCTGCGTTACGCACCCATCCCTCCAGACGGATCACATCATGAGTCAGAGCTCGGCAAAAACGGGAGTCGCCGCTGCCTGTTTACTGCTCTTCAGGTGTCTTGGAGGGGGGGGGGTTGCTGTAATGTCGATATAATGACAGATGGTGCCCGCAAAGCCGGTGCGCATTGTTCTGCTGAAAAATAATAGGCACCATTTATCAGCGCTCGCCGGTTCTCCGGCCCGGTGGGAGCAAAGGGGGGCAGTCCGCAGACTGAAATGAATCAAGTTATATTGTTTTGGAGCTTCCCATCAGAATTCCGCGAGGTCCCTCAGACCCATCGCTAAAAACTTTTCCGAGAGGCGAGGTCAAGATCGGAACATAGATACGTCTTCGGGAGCGTTTTTGGCAAAGTTCGCGTGCGCAAAGAGACGCGTCGTGTTCCGCGGAGCGGAACGCAAGACGCGCTTTTCCTTCTCCGGGATCCGTAAGAAATTACTGGCATGTAGAACAAATCCACCCGCGTGTTAAGAGACGCGGTTGGAGCGCCAACCCCCCCCCCCCCCCCCCCCCCCAAACCCCCCAATCCCCCCCAAAAGCCCCCAAAGAGTTTCCCCACTTTGTTCAAACTCATCCAAGCAGTCAAACTTTCTTTTTTTCTCCCCCATAATAAATTCGACATTAAATTGGAATAAATTCCCACTAGAACGCCGCTGGATTATTCAGAGCCCCGGACTCTCTTTGACATTCCACATTATGCATTTAACATGACGGCATACTTACGGGATTTCCCTTCAGCCCCCGCCCGGAACGCGCCGGGACCCACTGCCCCGATGCGGCTTCTTCCTGTCTGCTACGGCCACAATTTTCTCTCATCATCTCCATCCGACACCAATTCCACACCGACTGTGCGCCTGTCTCTCTCCCGTCCACAGATTAGGTGGGTATTTTTTTTTGGGGGGGGGGTTAAAGGGAGGGCATCCGGTTTTTACAGGGATCACTGGAAGGGCTGGGATTGGCTCCGGCGGGATAGCTTGATAAAAGCCTTCTTCTGCCATTGGACGCAGGGACTGGGT
>JABUIW010000217.1:8402218-8414636 GCA_013363375.1 Menidia beryllina
GGGGGGGGTGGCTGGCGTGTTTTATTCAGGAGAAGCCGGGTGGAGAGGAGAGAGGAAGAAGGGGAGGAGGATACTTTCAGGGCAAAGCGTCATATGCGCAGACAATAGCCAGATATATCTCAGATATGAAGAAAAAAAAATTGTATGGAGATAATCTTCTTAACAGTCAAACTGCCGTTAAAGTCTGTGGCAGTTATTACGACCTCAGCATTCTTAATGAAGCCTATGTGATGACTGCATAAAAATGAAAAAAATCCAAAATATTAAACACCTAAAGGAAAAATTCTCTATGTATGTGAGAAAAACTTGCATCCCCCCTCAATTATAGCAGCCTGTCTCTGTAGTCTTTCCTTTCATGTTTTTTCTCCTATTTTTAAATTGACAGGGGTGGGAAATACTGGGCCAATTAGATTAAAGGGAATGACTATAAATAAATCAAACGACTACTATTCTCAAACCTGGATACAGCACGTGTAAGTGTATGATTTTCTGAGCGAAGGGGCCTGAGAGCCTGTGCGTTTCTGCTGTATGGACGCCACCCCAACGCTGGAACTGCAGAATTTTTCCACATAGGAGCTGGGGAAGGAAATGGTGCATGGATAATTCTCTCCTTGGATCCTCTGGTGCTCACTCCGAGAGTACTCTACTGAATCAATACTGCTCAAAGCTTTCTCATGTTCCTACCCTGGTGCTGCTGTTGGGAGGCTCTGTGGTCTAGGGGGCCGATCCATTAGATGTTTTTTCTGGAGAAGATGCTTCCGAATGTCACTTCCTTAGTCTTTTGGAATGTTAATTGCCATATCAAAGCGGGGCTGACTTATAGGCCACTTTGAACATGCGCTCACACGCATCCATAATGCAGACAGTGAGTTTTTTTTTTTCACATGAACACTGAGCTGATGGAGAAATCCTAATAACCACAGCGGGGGCTCTGCTCTGACCGGTAGCCATGGAGATCGGACACATTTCAGCACACAGCAGAGGAGCAGGCCAGACCGGCCCTCTGCGGGCCAGGACCTGTGAACTAGGAAGAGGGGACACAAAAGATCAAAACCATTCCACAATTTTTTAACCAGACATCAAAGAGCGATGTGCCAGAGGAGCACATCTTCTGGAAGGCTCCCGCCCCGCCCACGTGTCTGTTACACTAATACCAGTGGCACAATTACCTCAAACAAAGCAGCTCATCATCTGATTATATTGTCAGTTTGGAAGCCAATTTGTGTGATCGGTGGGAATGATTCTCCCAGAAGTGCAGCACCTATTTATCAAGTATTCTCATTTCAAACACCCAAATGAGAGCAATAGCCTTGACAGGATTTCCTTTAAGCTTCTAATCTCTCTTTACTCTAAATTTTTCGCCGGCAGCTTCGATCACAGCTCTTTCACAAATGCAACCGTGTGGGTGTTCATGTGAGCAACTGCTATCATGTGAAAATCTTCCGTCTCCATATTTTGTACGGTTCTTATTCGTTTTGTTTTTGTCTGTTCGTCCATTTCATTTGTGTCTATTTTTCAGCTAAAAGTGTCAATTTTTCTTTCTACTCTTGAATATTTTTGCAGTTTCACAAACCTTACCAACAAATGAAGGAATCTGTGGGTATGTATCAATTTCCGTCTGCTCTTTGCCAGAAAAACACATTCTGCTTCATGCTGGATGGATCTGTTGCCCGGAGGAAAAGGAGTTCATTTAACTCTGAGTGTGCTTGAATGAGCAAAGATCAATTTTGGTGGTTCTCTTCTTTGTGACACTCATAAATAATGCCCCAGACATTTTTGATATTGTTAAATATGCTTTCACTCCTAACTTTGAATATTTTCTATGACATAAGTAACTAAGTCATGTCTTAATGCAAATATTGAAAAACAAAATACTTTTTTTAACCTTCAGATTATCAGAAATTTAGATTTCTAGAAGGGATGCATTTTGGACTTTCCTTTGTGTCTGCACCAGTGTGTTGTGAGTCACATGATGTACAATTAGCTTTTTAAAGGCAAACCAGATTCTTTTTCATAACTTTGACAAGCAGTTTTCAAAGCCTAAACCTGATGAGGGCTGCCAAAGTAAACAAAAATGAAATATTCTCATGAAACTTATCCCAAGTACCTTTTGTGACTAGTCAACAAAACATCTTGAGAGAGAATTCTACTATAACACAAACAAAAAAACAAAAACAAAAAGACATCCTTTTTTAATCTATTGAGACTGCTGGCTCATTGTCTAACTTTGACTAAATGTCTATGAGAGGCGGTACTGATCAATCATTTATCAATAAGCTCCAAATTAAACCTTAAAAATAGTTTCCGGTTAAACTTATTTTCTTTTTTTTTCTTGTAGAAAAAGAAGAACATCTACATCCTTTAGCTCCGTAGTTAATTAGGTGGGAAAGGTGCACCCTCCCTTGGATAACAGATTTTGCAGGGCAATGGGAATTCTTTGTGAAGTTTCCCAGAAAGGATGAAACGACGAAGAGATGGATTCATTTCGTGAAGAGGAAAAGCTGCAGCAGACCTGTGTATGACCACAAACACCCGTGTCCGCAGAGACAATTCACACCTAGTAGTTTTCCAGACTTTTATCTGAGACAGCTGAGATTAATGGACAGGCATGTTTGGCTGAAACGGCGCTATTTAAACGGGAGATGTTGGGTATCTCCCATGGCTCATGGAGATGGCAGATTTGGTCCTCATCACTTAAAGATATACAATGCTTTAAGTGCTTCTGAAAAATAGCTTGTTAACTGATCAATCAAAAATTGTATTTGCACAGTAGGAAGAAATACACCACAAGAAGGAATATGTGAAGTTTTGATGGCAGCCAGGTCTTTATTGAGTCTCTGTGTTTTTTTTTTATTTTCAGGTCTATGAAAGAAAGAAAAGCGAGGGACTGCTTATAAGCATGGGGTGTAGCGTACGTATTATCCCCGAATGTAACACTGCTGACTTCCTCCATCGCTTGAGGCAAGGCCCTGTAAGAGACTGTCAGTTTGGAGCTGTTTTGAAATAAATTTACAGTCCAGTGTCAAAAGACGTTTCCATCCGCAGTTATTCTCAATTAATCTGCTCCGAAAACCTTTGAAAGGCCTCTTGTTGGGTGTTTCGCGGCCCAGCTATACTTCAGTCGTCCCGAGTTCGGCTATTTTTCAGACTATTAGCTCTTTGTACGTCTGACCACAGAAGGCTGTTTGCAGCTGTGGAATATAGTTATTCAGGAGGATGTTTGCCTCTTTGTAGCTTTATGTGTCATTCCAATCAAACCTTTAGCACATTCTGATCCCATGGGCTTGTGTGTTCATGCCCTCTTTTGCCACATTACTCTATATCACATAGCTGGAAACGCATGCAAGATAAAGTGACATATGACAATGTGGTCAGAAGACCAACTTGCTAGATCAAGTATAATTTGGCATGTATTCCATTTCAAGTTGAGGTTACATAATAAATGTTGTTTCTTTTGTTATTTTGTCCCTTAAAAGGAAGTAGTGTTCCTAATACTGGGATGACTTACATGTACAGGTATGCTTTTGGGATGCTTTTTCTGGTAGTTTCTGTTTAACTAACATGTCATCGGAAGTAAGAATGTATGGATATCGTTGCTATAAAATGCCGTTGCTGCGACTGGGTGTTGGAAGCTGAGTATTTATCTTCCATATTTGTGTTTGTAATGGATTATGACAGGTCACGAGAGCAAACGTGAAAACACGCAGTCAGTACCGAGGCAGAAGGTGTCGAATTAGAAAGGTTAAACCGCTCTAATGCGGTATCATTTTCATGCCATTACTTTATCATTTCGAGTCCATATGTACTCATCCCATATCAGCCGAGTGTGACCTTTGTTTTTTTTTATGTACAAACTCATAACCTGCGATCAGGAGTGTTTCACACTAACTTAAATGTTTAATCCACCTAACATCGAAGGCCCCCTCAAAGTCTCCCAACATGATGCAGAAGTCACATTTTTTAGATGATTTTTCAGATGATTGTTTTTTTAAAGTGCCTTTTGGCCCACTAATGGCCAAATATTCTTGGTAATAGAATGTGATGTGATGTAACGTGAAGGTTATTCTTTTATGCACTCTACATTTTAATCTGCTTTATTGTATATTACACAGGGTTATGGACATCTTCATTGGAATCCTGTTTTATAAGTTTGGAAAAAATTAGGCCATAAAGTCTCTCACCACTACACTGTATCTTTGAGTCAGGAATACTTATAAACATCACAGAGTGTGCTGCATTAAAAAATATCAAATCAAAATCTCTGGATTACTGGCTGCTAAGTCCCACAAACTATTGGATGTGAGAATTGCACATCTTACTGAATTACAACACTATGAAATTCTTTGTGGATGGCATGGAAAAAAACAGACTTCATAATAGATTTTACTGTTCTCTGACCACTTCACATATTTCCTGCAGCCTGGGGGACACTGCAGACTATAGACCAAATGAGCAGATTATTTAAATAAACTGTTCTAGAGTTCGCTTCCAAGCTTATAAAATGGAAGGAGCCCACATAGTTGGAATAATCTGACAAATATGGAATGCATGATTGTGTAATGTGAAAACAGAAGAAAGACAATCAGGCAAATATGACCCTGTGAAAACCTTTTGTGTGGAGGCATTTACACAAAAACCTGAGCTCTTGGGCCTTCATGTTTAGAGCAATAGGCTTGCACTTCATGACCCTGATGCTGACACCTTCAATGTGAGATAATGTAAATAATTTATTCTTTATATTTGTGAGTTATCCGTAATATCTGTTTACTTGTTACACGTCTGTTCCTGTGGTCACAAGTCCCTGAAAGAGATTTGGAACACAGTTTATGTAACTAAAGTCTCACATAGCCAGATCTATCCCTGACAATATTTGTCATTCTGTTTGTAGCAGAGCAGAGAAAAAGTTGCCATTAACTCTACACACATGGACTTTAGTCTTGTGTTCTACAAATGTTTTTTTAATTTTCCTTCTCACTTTTATGGTTTGGCTCCAAAACAAGTGTTATATAAAAAGATTTTAATGGTCTGTATAAAAATGTTTTCTTTCAGAGAGCATTAAACCTTTCCGAATGCATTACAATGTTACACAAATGGGCCCTAACAGGGTGTCCGCACAGTGGGCTACGTGACCATTCTGGGAGGGTCACATTACATTTTTGTGACACTTTATGTAAGCATATTTTCAGTTCTTACAGAAGAACCGACAGATTTTGTGCCATCAAAGCCATAAACCACCATATTCACAACAAAAGCTATAAAGGATTTATCCTCATCAAGCTCTTTAAATGTCTTTATTACATTGCAGTGGTTGTTAATTTCACTGGTTCATCACAGCACACACAAATTACCGGTTAAGCACAAACCAGGACATTTTCGGGACTGGTATCACCAGTCTTCTTCTTAAAACAAAACCTTCCTAAAGTAGTTGATGGTGCTCTGTATATGAAATGCAAATACATGCCAAGCCTCTAAAAAAATTTGAGAAAAAACATCAAAAGGATACCTTAACAAGTTTAAAAACTAGATTTATTTGAGACTTATTTTTGTTACAGTAATATTTGTTAGGTTTATTAGGTTGATCCGAATAGTTTTTCTGCTGACAGGACATTTTTAAAACCCAAGCATTCTTCTAATAAGTGTTTCAGTAGATTTTCAATCTGTTAAAATCATGTATCTGTGAAAACTTTGATCGTTCCTGGAGATTGTCCAATTTGAAACCGGAGTAAAGCATTTTACAGCTACTTCCTACTTGTCATGGGAAGGGGTCCATTTACAGAAAATCCAATTCAAGCTACGTTTGTGCTTTCATTCTTACTTCCATATGTGATCCAGTGTCATCCAACGAGAAGTGTCCAATAACTCTACTGAGTTCCCCAACGACATGTTAAGCTCAGGCTTAAAACTAAAACTGAGACATACTGTTCCTAGTCAGAGCGAGCTCTCCAGCTGCTTCAGTAATGAGCTGTCCAACATCCTGTCTTCCTCCACAGATGGAGAATCCGCATCGTGGACCGTTTGACATGTTAAATGATTATTCAGACAAAAGTGTTTTACTAAAAAGATTTGACTATTTAACTATGGTTATATCTATGTATATTCTTTGTGTATGTTATCCTTTGTGGTTGAGAGTTAAGCGAGGGCTTTACAGATCTCACAGGATGCTGCTCATGACAGCAGACTGTGGATGGAAGACAGGATTGCTGTTATAATCCTTGGAGAGACTGGACCCAAAATCTGGACTGAGACGGCAGGGACAAGAGATGGAGATGACAAAAGGAGTTATTTGGTACAAAGGTGCTGAAAAGGCAGACATAAGAATGGAAACAAAATAAGGAGAATTGTCTGAGTGACAAGCCGACAGGAACAAAAGATTAAAACTGACAAAATTTCACACAACCTTTCAGAAATCCACACAACAAAGCAGAAATTGTATTTAGCAAAAATACAACAAGTAATTGACAGAAAATTCTATCTTTAAAATTCACCACCAGCCTGAGATCAGAAAGTAACCAAGAACTGCAGCGAAGCAAATTAAACAATTCCTTAACACTTTTAGAAGAGTAATTTTACATATGGGGAAAATTGATGGAGTACAGCTTGAACAATTATATTGCTTTAATGTAGTTTTGTAATCCTGCCATCAACTGTTTCAGGATGAGAAAGAAGAATCTCAACAATGGCAATATCCTAAAGCAACGATAAAACGGGAATTATCATTAGACACACACAGATTTTGTTTACTTGATGGGTCAAAAAATCTTCAGATAGCCATTGTCAAGAAACTATTTCCCCCAGCTAATTGCAAACCCCAGTGTGAGTGACTTATTTCACCCCGACAACACCGCGGTACAGACCCCACTGACTCCGGACCTCCTCCTCCAGCCCTGCCTACGACTCTGCCATCATGTGTGCCTCCTGTTGGCTTTCATTCTTGCCTAATGCCAGAAGCGAGTTTGTACTGTCTCAATTAATCACAGAGTTTCTAATGGAATGCTTCCCTACAGGATGAGGCCCATCACAGAGGGGGCTGCAGTCAGTGTTGACGCTGAAGCTGCTCTGATTGCCTGAATACACTCCCAGCTTTGGAGTCACTGCAGATGTCTGCTAATTGTGGTGATTATGGTGAGCGGAGGGGGGTAGGAATATGTAATGAATTTCCCATTGCTTTCATGCCTTGCATCCTTTCGTTCTGCGCATCTGCTATAAAAACAGAGCATCCGCAGGGTTTGGAGCCAGACAAAAGTCACATGGTGGATTGGGCATTGGCTTTTGGATGGGCAGCCTTTTAAACACCGAGAGCAGGCAGATTGAGTTGATTTGTTCTTTTAACCCTGCTCATTGGCGATACAACACCGGTTTTAATTCCTCTCTGTTGTTTTGTTATCTTCTTGCTTCCTTTCTCTTCTGCTTTTGGTGAAGAACTTAATTGCCCTTGACAAAGCTTTTATTTATCTCGTTTAGATTCTTCAATATGACCAATAAGGACATGTTGGACAAAGGAAAAAATGAGAAAGAGAAAATGGAGAATCTACCATATTCTACAACAGACAGAATTAAAATTCAGTGTATAAAGGCACCAGTAGTAGTGGACTACACCAAGAAACCCACCATTTCTGCAAGAATGCTGTATAAATAGTATTATATGGCATTTTGTGGTAAGTGTTCTTGGACTAGTCCCATCTTTCATTTTCTAGCCAAGAGTGAGAGGAAAAACTCAATGCCATTATCACTTCTGTCGAAAAGTGAGGCTAAAAACAGCCTCCGTTTAGTTTAGCTATGGGATTGAGACTGGAGGAGGAGGAGGAACTGGTAGACCAGCTAGACGGATGCATATCAGCGCCTTTAAAACTGGTTTAATTGCTTACTCTATAAATAAATGGTTGGTTTAGGTTCCGTCCTGAACATTCCACAGTCTGTTCACTTCATTTTACTTCAGACGTATTTCTGATTGTTCAGTGATATTTATAATGGATGTGGCTAGGAATTTAAATCAAATGGCAAGGGTTAGAATGATTGTATATTGCTAGATTCAGATTCATTTAATAGATAATGACAGCACAGTTGAAGCATTCATTGGTCACAGTTCCTGCCGCCTGATCCAATATTACCCTTCTGCCAACAAAATCTTGTCATCTAGTCTGGATTGTGAAACGACTATGTATTTGAAAAGCAGACAACATTCCAACTTCTGGAAAAACTGGATTTTTAATGTTTTTGCAGATATGTTCTTGAGTTCCTGTGGTTTCCTTTTGTAGCATTTGATTCTAAAGAACCACAGTTGGATTGAGACAGAATTATAAATTGCAGTTTTCATCATTTTCCGTACACTTCACATCACTTGAAGCATGCATCAAGCCCAAAATGGACAAAAAGCAGTTTTGTGAAACTGATATACGTATAAACTGTACACCTAAAAAGGTCAGTGCTTGGTATTAAACTTACAGATACAAACTTTCTAGTGATGTTGGCTTGTGTGGGGGAAGTTCCTCTGTGTGAAAGGATTCAAAGCAGAACACACCGAACCAGACACTGATGCTGCGACGTTAAACCTTTTGTGACTCTGATGCACAGTTCCGACATCCAGAGTGAAACACGGTTAGATTAGAATAATAACAGAGGTTAGATTTTTGGTTAGGGTTAGAACTCAAAATCACTTGTGATGCTTGGGTCAGATGCTGCGGGGAGGATGGGAACTGAGACTACGTGAATGCGATCTGAAAGCACCCACTGAGGCAGCATTATGCCAGCTATGTTTGCCCGAGCTGCAACGAGAAAAAATGTGACATGATTTAGTGGTTTATGCAGCAGTGTAGTTTGTGTATAGCCAACAAATATACCTTTCTTTCAATGACTAATTCTTTCCAGTAGAGAATAATATGTCAAAGACCCTGAAAGATTCTATATCATATTTGGGTGGCATTTTTCCTAAAGATTTTTATTTTTTATTTTAGAGTTGCCAGTAGAAACAAAACAATGAACTCACCGATAATGGGCATGCACTGTGCAAGAGTATTTTTTCACAAAAGGAATACAAGTAATAATCTTGCTAATTTAAAAGTCGTAGATGAACTATTTGTGCATTTTAATTGGCTTTGACACTGAGTGGATAATTGAAACAACCCAAATTTGTGCCCATCCTCCTCTTTAGCCTAATCGTGCCAAGCTGGACATCCAGTTCTGAAATGGACATTGAAGTGGAAAAATTATATTCATACATTTAGCATATTAACGATGCAAAAAAATATCAAACGTTCTTTCTCTTGTGTTGCAAATGAAAGTATGCCTGATTTATTGTGGATGTGCTTTTGCTAGGCAAGAGTTAGCTAATTCCTTTGGGGCGAGTGCCCTTCCTGTCACACTGATCAAAGCCTTTCCCCTGATATGAGCATAAACTGCTCCATGCCCCATCGCCGTCAATGTCTGTGCATGCGTAAGAGTTTGTGTGTCTCTGTTAGCATCTCCGCGTGTGCGCGTGTTTGTGTTTGTGCAAGTGAGGTGGGAGCGTTGTGTGTGTGTATATCCATCCCCCCATCACCAGAGGCTGTATTATGCATTGTTGTTAGCATGGCCTACATGCTCACCCAAGCATGGTGCAGTGTGGTACAGTACACACGTCTTCCCATCCCCACTGCACTCCCATGTCATGTCCGCGGGCCCGCTTCATTTACTTTTGCTCCTGAATTAATGCTAGTTAACTGTCACATTAACTCAGATCTGTTAGGTTGCAATGTCAACAACATAATCTACCCTCAGTATGTGATATTTCGGGTTATTTTTGCTTTGATGCACATCATACGCATGGATGTACCGAGGCTACCTAAGCTGCATCTACACATGACCTCGGCCTTATACGAACAAAGCGCCCCGTTGCGTAAGCTTTTAAATATCCACGTGCTGTTTTGTGCTTTCTCGCCGAAAACTGAAGAGGGTGCAAAAACTTTTCTTCGGAGCGCAGAGGAGCTGTGGCACAGGTTTTGTGTTGAACCACAGGCCAAACTGCGGGCATTGATGCTTAATTGAAGGAGTGCTGGCTATTGTGTATGTTCATGCCTTCGGTGGGTGGGGAACATTTTTGCCTGCAAGAGTGACTGTGTTAAATTGTCTTTGTATGTGTGACGAATCCCATAGAAAATGAGCAGTGTCTTATATGGCCTCTCTGGTAACAAACTCAACAGAATATGTCGATCGGTCACTTTGTTTTTTTCTTCATGTGCCGCCACATCTCATCATTTCATGTGTTTGTTGCATGCGTCCAAGCCCCCTTTCTTCTATCGCTTGCTCATTTTGAATAGACTCAATGCAGGATGTGTGCAAGAGATGCAGCAAGTGGGTGACCCAAGAGGTAGCATCCCCCACTCATACATCTTTCATCCTAATCCTTCGTCTCTGTCCAAGAAAGGGCCTCCCTTTCATTTGTCTGCCCTAAAGCCTCTTAAATGTGACCTCTCTGTGTCACCCCTTGGAGTTCTCTCCCACGAGCAGAACCCCTTAGACACCAAGACACAGATAATGCAAAACTATGCGTTTTTTGGTTCTAGTCTCAAACACGTAAAAGAGGAGCTGCTTGTGTTCATCAAACAACATATATTTCACCCCAAAACAGGCATAGGTCAGAATTCATTTGCGTGTTACAGAGGCTGCATAATGCCAGGGTGTGCAGAACTGACACAGCCTCTTACTTTAAGTTTTGCCTGAAGGTGGAAGCAAATTTAGGGCCAGGCTGACTAACACAGCTGCTGGGGGAGTGTGTCTCTCGTTAGAGGAATTGTCCTCAATAGGGAAAGACGTTTGGCAGCATGTTACATAACTGACTGTGGATCATCTTGAGGCGGTGTGGGTGTTGGACTTTTTTTTTGTTTGTGTGTGTGTAAATGTGTGTGCGTGTTAGTGAATGACAGTTCGGGGCAAAAGCTGAGTGAAGGATGCATACAAGGGCAAATCTGGTGTGAGACCATAAGACAGTGTGTTCAGACAAAGCCTATTTAGGAACCGTGTGACAGTTTGTGGGGGGAGTCCAGCTTCATTTGTACTGTCTTCTCTTGACTTTGTAAATGTATGACATGTCTCCACCCAACAGATAAAAACATACCAATTCCAATATCGTGCTTTTTGTTTATGTACACCGCAGCAAATGTGCACACTCGTCAGTGTTCAGTGTTGTTGCACCAATGGAACTGAACTATGAAATTCAGAGCATCTGCAGAGTGGCAAAGCCAGTTTGAGCTTTGTTTAGTACAAACATGAAGGAATCAAAACACATCAAATCCCCAAACTAACTATGGCCTTACAGTTTTAGCTTTGAGACTACATATGCTTTCAGTCAGCCAAACATCCTTACATGTGTTTCAAAGGCACTCCATGGTCTGAATTTTTTTTAATGTTATGTAAATTTGCTGAAGGCCTGATCCTGCTAAGATAAACAACGTGCAGAACAATCTGTTTCAGAAGGGACGCCATCGGGTCCTTGCTATAGGCTGGGACAGACCCCCAGCCCTCATGACAGTTACGATTGGGATGAGCAGTGTATACCATAAAAAAAAAAAACATGACAACCACATCAACTGATACAAACATTTTTGTTTGCCTGGAAATGAGAGTTTAGAGCTGGAAACGGCATCGCCTCAAAGAATATTATATATCAGTACGTACTGACTGGGCTAGAAGTTATTACTGTGAAAGAAAAAAATAATTACATTTTCTTTTTTTTCTTGGTTTTGAAGTTATATATGTTTCTAACAAGCAGAACAGCCTTAAAATTCCTTAAACTCCTTCCACTTCTGTTATTGTCGATTAGACAATTAGATCAGAACCACACATCTCTGCAAATGCTTATCTGTATGTAACAACGGTGTGGTGTTACTGAGGGGCAATATCATATCGTATTTTTCAACGAGGGTTACCAGAGGACTGGGCATAAAGAGCATCCAAATGTCACAAAGAAAGCCTGCAGTTGAGATTTTGAGCAGAAATATTCCTGCCATGAAACGACAGCTATAACCATTACAGAGGTTGATTGCGGACTAAAAGATGAGGGTGGGGCTTGCAGGCTAACCAGGGGGTGAAGAGGCTGAGCTGGACAAATGAAACAGCTTCATAATGAAAATCTGAACGGACTGAATGAAGTCAGCTCACAGGAGAATGCTTGGTTGGTTTGTGCTTATGTTATTTTTAGGGTTTAAGTTATTCACCGAAACATGGAATGTCTCTCCAGGTTCTCCGTCTTCCCCCCACCGTCCAAAAACTCGCATGTTAGGGTGATTGGACATTCCAAATTGCCCTTAGGAGTGAGTGTGAGTGTGCGTGGTTGTTCGTCTTTGTGTCTTTCTACGTGTGGATCTGCGATGGACTGGCGGACGGTCCAGGGTGTACCCCTTCTCACCCATTGACTACTGGATGGATGGAAAATGTATATATATAT
>JABUIW010000217.1:8424740-8449325 GCA_013363375.1 Menidia beryllina
CACACACACACACACACACACACACACACACATAGTCCAGCTGAAAGTGCTTACATTCAGTTTGTCATCTGGTCGAGCTGTGAGTCAGAATATGCAGTCAATAACAACACAGTGTCATGAAGACAGAAATAAAGATCTAAAGAAGAGTCACTGTGGGAGTCAGTGATTTTACTTGGGTAACACTACTGTGAACCAATTCAAGTTAAGGGTTAAGGCTTGCTAAGTAGCAGTTAAGTAGCAGTTAAAGTCTGTAGAAATACGTTTAAATAGTCAGAAATGTCCTCTGACGTCATGGAAACCCATGTGTTTGTGTTAAGTGTGTGTTTAGGTTCAGCTATTTTCTTCAAATCAGATTGTCTGGGTGAGGTAACAGGATTAGAAGGCTCTCCATGCTTTGTAACGTACACCTCCACAACCACACGTGGACTGCAACACACACACACACACAAGATTTAGAGGTATCACAGTGTAATGGTTTTGAAGATAAATGAAAATAATAAAATCTCATTGATGTGAATATAATGCATTGATGATGTTCAGAGCTATCAAAGTCTCAACATTATCAGTTGTACAACTGTCTGAAAAAGGAGATCAGAAAGTGGAAAGAAAAGGGAAAAGTTATGCATTGATTTTTGCATTTATACGTTTTTTTTGCCACAATAATCATATTGTAAAAGCTTTGTCAAAGAGCCCAGATGTTCTAGCTGCCAGTTTTTAGATGGTGTGAGCTGAGGGTAATTCATAAAGAGAAGTATAGAAAAGCATTTTAAACTCATCTCCTGTCTCCTACTCTTTCCTTAGATGAGATACCAGAGGAGCTGGCTGAGCCCTTCTACAGGGACCAGTACAACCAGGAGCACCTGAAGCCTCCGGTGGCCTGCCTGCTTCAGTCGGCCGAGCTCTACTGCCGGGCGGGCAGCCTGATCCTCCGCAGCGATGCCGTCAAACCGCTGCTGGGACACAACGCTGTCATTCAAGCCCTGGCCCAGAAAGGCCTGTATGTCACCGACCAGGACAGACTGGTCACAGAGAGAGATCTGACCAGCACGCCCATACACATGGTGAGTGTTCCGCGGCCTGGCACGCGGAATTCTGGTTTCCCTAGGAGACAAACGTGCAGATGTGGGGTATGAAATGACAGGGTTTGATTTACATCTCGGTCGGTCTAATTTGACACACAGAAGCGCCGATCGTCGATTCGAATCGTTTTAAAACCCTGACCTCAGCAAAAAAACTCCAAACCACCAAAGTAGAACAGTCCCATTAATGCAAACAGAGACAGCCACAAATCAAATGCACTCACGGTGTGCTTCATGATGAGTCGTGTTGACAGAAAAAAACTACCTCTAATGATAGGTCTCCTATAGCAGCCCATTACCCACTATTAGATCTCTGTCCTCAGGCAGGTCAGGGCAAACACCTCAACAAGATGAAGTAGATACAGTACGATGAATATAGTCGAAACTACAACACGAAAGGTTGGAAATGATAACGAGAACCATGAGGGTCTGGGATGGTGTTCTGTTTTTATAGCGATCCTTGAAATATCTCACTTATCAATGTAGATAATGTAAAAAAAAAATCGCCCACAAATGCTTTCCTACATCCACTTAATTCAATTCAGGGTCATAGTGCGTCTGAAGCCAAGCCCAGCTGTCAATAGGTGAGTAACAGGGGAGGGTAAAGCCTTTCCAGGTCACCAGTGCATCAAAGGGGCCACAAAGAACCCAAACACTTCCAGTGTAGAGGCAAAAAAGGAGCAGATTTATCACTCTTGGCACAAAAAAAAAAGCAACAGCAGTCACGGAAGCGAGCCGGCAGCTCTGAATGTCGAGCATTTCCCACTGAGTATGGCTCCTGACCGGAGTGCTCTCGTCTCCTCGACAGAAATGACAAAGGGGGCAGAATGTGATGCTTTGGGATGTTTTAGTGCTGAAGCGTGTGAGGCAGCAGATGCAGACCCCCCCCGCCTGCACACGCATGGCTGGAGCTCCTGCGCTCATGCCGTCGCCAAAAGGTGTCTGCATTGCAGTGCACTCTTCCCCCCCTCCCCTGACTGCCCTCAATCCCGTCTCTCTGTCTCTTCTCTAGTTTTTTTTTGTTTTCATTATTTATTCAGACCTTCCTAGGCCACGTCCATGTTTCCCCATCCGTGGTCGTCTTTATAGATTAGATTAAACTACCACCGGTAACACAAATATATTTCTTGCCACCAGCTTTTCCCCTTGTTCCCTCCCCTCGCATTGTAGCTAGATTTTACGAGCACGCCTCTCCTGCTCGCCTTATTTTGCAGCTGTAAAGAACGATTTAAAGTCACAAGTCAATAATATTTATGGTCGTTCGTCTCGATGCGCTGGGTCCATAGTTTATTGATCGGGGGTGGGAGTAATGGGCAGTGATTTGTCCTTTCACACTTAAAGTGCATGTGAGGTCCAGTGTATGTCTGCACATGTCTTGCTGTGTTTCTGTGTGCATGTCCAGGTCTAATCGACATCTTTAGAGACTGTCTTAAGTAGAAAATGAAGCTTTCCCCCTATCAGCTCTCTAACACATCGATCTTCTTTTGCGTTACTCAAAGTCAGAGCATTTGTTTTAATCTGTTTGTCCTAATTGCCATTCCGAGCTCTTGTGAATTCATTAGGTTGGTTCTGCAAAGTAGATCAGCACTGTGCCTTTGTGGACTCAGCAGAATCCATTCAGTCACATAGAAGTCGGGACTTTCCTTCCCGGGTTATGCTATATCTACCGAGAAAATGATGAGCTCATGCTTTTCCGAATACTGTGCTCCAGAGAAATAACTCATGGCAGGGAGGAGGAAAAAGGAGGAGTGTGGCAGTCTGTCAAGAGGGGGAATGAATGCCGAAATAAACGGGAGGGGGAAAAACGGGGGTGGTGTGAAGGAGCTGCCATTTGGCAGCAGACCAGGCGGAAGCAGGAAAGTGGAGCAATAGATGAGGGGAAAGGGTGAAGAAAGTAGAAGACAGATGGAAGAGAGGAGATGGGAAGGAGTTGTGGAAAGGCTGGGAGGAAAGATGTAAAGGAGAGGAGGGAGCGAGGACACGTGTGTGTGTGCTCACCGTTAGTAAGGCCGTCTGGGGAGAGGGGCCGGCAGGAAAAAAGGGAGAAGGAGAAGTGCGGATCCCGCAGGGGAGAGGGAAGGGTTGCAGGAGAGAGGGAAGACGTGATGTGCACTGCTGCGGCAGTGTGGAGGGTGGGGTCTCACAGTGTGGTGCACAGACGATGCCCTCCGTTACAACCCCCTTAAAAACACACACTTTACAGAGCTGGAGGACCCACTGCAGAGAGCAGATGACCCAAACACGGTTTTGTTACTCTAGCTAGTAATTTCCTTTGACTTCTTCATGGCCTCACTCTGCCCGGTTATTGTGAAAATACAGAAAAGAATAATTGACTGGAGTAGTAATTAAATGTCTGCTGAGGGGCTTATGACATCATCTGAAAGCTGTCGGGTGAATAAAAGTGAAACATGGGGAAATGTTATTCCGTGTGTGTATCTGTTGACCAGTAGCTGTGAAGCTGTGTGACAGAAACTCTTGTGTAGGTCATGTTGACCGTCGGCCTGCACCAAACCTGCAGCATTTGTGGGGGAACGTGGATACTTTGATTATGTTTGCTCAGCTGCCCTGTTCTGTCTTTTAGATGCCTTGATCAAGACCACACACACGCCCTCTCCGCCACGCAATAGTAGTCAATACTGATGCGTTAGGTGGTGTGCATGGGAGGGCCACAGCTTTGTGCCTCTCTTTATGACCGACGGCTGCCATTTCCACAGCCTTGTAAGGCGTGTCTGTCACCGCGAGTGCTTCTATGAACACACCCCGAAGGTCTTTGTGGATGCATAATAGGCAGCACATGGCTTTTAATGTCATGCTGTAAAGTCAACAGAGATGTCTTTTCTTCTGCAGGTTAGAGGAATAAGTAAGCTGCGGTTCCTCATCCTCTTTGTCCTTTTCTTCTTCATCTTTTGAGCTCCCACCCATTTGAGTTTCTACAAACACTTAGTGAGTGTCTCAGTTGTAAAATTATCTTATTTTATGATCACTATCTAGCATTTCTAAGAAAATATTTGATGTGGGGATTAATCATGTCTCGCTTTCTCAAAACAAAACACCTGGGTTTTATTCAAGGAGTACTCCATCGCTGGGTTAAAAGAACATTATATAAGAATATCAGGTACCTATAGGACAAGGAAAAATTACCTAGAACCAAATCCGTGAACTTAAAAGATTATCAGATTCACTGCGCAGCTTTTAATATTTTGCACTCAGAGATCATTTTACAGCTCCTTTGTTTGTTTTTTTGCTCTTTTGCTTTAGTTCCTCTTCATGCGGCATCCATAGACAGGTGAGGTGGACGAGCCCCAGGGTGTTAAAGCCAGCTCAGTGCAAATTCACACTTCTACATTTGGCACGTTACCGTGTTTTTCCCAACAGAGCAGTTGAGGCAGATGTCTGCTATTACGGTTTCATATTCTATTACTCTCATAACTGTAGTTGAAACAAAATGCTACAATTTTCCTACACAAATCAGTGAAGACAGTTTTTGCATTCTTGCTTAAATGCCCATTATGATTAAAAAGAAATCCCAAAGAAACTTCAATTAAGGCAAGAGATTTGTCCCAATTTTCTACCCAGAGATCTGAACAGACACGTGTGCAAAGGCTCTCGCACGCACCCCCCACCTCCCCCAAAAGCTGCTTAACAACATTAAAGATTTAAGAGCTTTATACAAATTAAGTTATAAAATCACCAATCAGTGGAAAAGCTCAGTGGATTTTAATGAAAATGATGTCTTCTGGATCTCCAGCTTCAGTCTAAGCTGCTTGGCCAGTCCTCGCCTTCTTTCATCAGCTGTCAGACAGACAACCTGCGGGGGGTGGGGGGGGGGCGCATGCAATGTGAAATATCTGCCAATATCCGGATACTTCATGAACTCAAAGCATCAGTCTACAGACTGTTTCATAAGTTCAGTCCTTCATGTTGAAGTGCAAATCCGAGCTACATTGTTTAATTGTTCAGCAGTTATAACTTGCTTGTTTATTTATTTGTAGTTAAATCATTTGTTGGTAATCTGCTTAAATCTGCAAGTCAACAACTTTTTTAATAGTTGATCAGCTGTTTGAAAAGCTGTTTCAATCTTCTTTGCTTCCAGCGTTAGCTTGCTGTGTTCCACACCAACGCTGGCGTTATATGAAATGACACTTTGGATTGGCCTTAGCAGTCGTTTCCAGTAGTGTTTCCAGCAATCCCGCGCACTCTGTTTAGACTGACATTACATGAGGTGATGGTGCAGAGAACCAGAGGCAGCTCACCCAGCCAACGATGTGTTTCTTGGGGAAAGATTTGGTCTGTTAGCTCTGTGGTTATGAATAGATGCCTGTGCTCGTCCTGTGGAACGACTTTAGTTTGTGCCACCTGGATCGTGACGCACTTGACGTCAGATTTTTGTACAGTCAGGCCCGACCCTCTGATGGATGCTTAAGAAAGCAACAAACATACGCAAATAAACATTTAATAGTAGAGCCGTGGTGTGACAGGAAAGGGAAGGGGAGGTCTGTTGTTCTGACCGGCCTGGAATGGGATTCAAAAGGCCGGGAGAATGTCAAGCTTTGTGTAAGTCTAAAGCCACTTGTATAAAGTGAGGTATAAAGGGAGTGACTCGATAGTAAACAAAATTTAGCTCCATGAGAGCTGACGTTAAGATGAATAAAGTGGCCTCCAGTCTCATAAAGTGGAACGGGTGGGAGGAATGTTGATGAGAAAGAAAGATAAAGTCTGTAGGATCTCTCGTGGCTGACAGTGACGTGGAAATGTGATCCGCCGATTGTCTGTGAGATGTGCAGAACCGTGGAGAGGCACAGAAATCTTCCGTGAGAGCCTCAATTGTTAGTTGCTTTGATGGGAAAATGTACGATCCTTACTGGTTGTTGCTGTCTGTGCAGGGTTCCCATTTGGCTCTCATCGATACCCTGATGATGGCGTATACGGTGGAGATGGTGAGCGTGGAGAGGGTGATGTCCCGCATCAACAAGTACTCATCCCCTGAGCCCCTGCATAGCGACGGACTAGTCCAGGAGCTGCCATACGACACAGAGGATGCAATCATCACCTGGATCAACAAGGTACGCGCAATGGATTCTTGTGTTCATGCAAAAAAAACTGCCCAAGATATGGGTCCAGAAGAAGTTATAGGTCCTTTATAACTGGTCACATCCTTGGTCATTTTAGAAGTTCTAGTTTTTAAAAAAAACTGCGAACACCATGTACAAAAAGTCAGATAAATTGTGAAGAGATAACCAAATCAACCACTGGTCCAAAGTCTAAGGCTTAAGAGTTACAATGAACAACAAGTCTGTAGCCATACAAAAAGCAGATACCATAAAGAAATGCAACCTTTCTTCTCAAGTAAAGCTTGACTATGGCATGAAGTGTTTGAGTGCTTTGTTTTATGTTACAGTGATATTTAAAATCAGTAGGTAATGATGGTGTAGGAGGAGTAGTCACAAAAAGGTTCAAGTTTCGCCTGTGTTCAACACAGACTCTGTTAAGCCTCTTTGTGCCTCAAACGCTGGTGTGAAATCCAACTCCTCTCTTTTTTCTCTGCCCCCCTATTTCTTCCTCCGTCAAGGTGAACGAACACCTGCGGGACATCCTTGTGGAGGAGCAGAAGTTACGAGAGGCTTCCCTCCAAGACTCAAACACTGCAATGCATAAAGTAAGGACACCCCCAGGTTACTCCAGTTCAAACTGTCAATACTTTTAGGAACAGGCTCATTCATCCTCTTGCAAAAAAGTCGATATTAATGGTTTTAAAGCGTTAACCAAAGGCATGTCTGTGTCCACACCGGCTGCATGCAAACACACACACACACACACACTTGTAACACAGAAGCGGCTCTCCGAATCAGAGGAACAGATGAGCTCAGTGTCAGACCAGCTGCAGGGAGAGTTTGGCAGGAGTCTCCACTCTGCTGCTGGAGGAGACAAAGAAACGTCCGGGGAAGAGGAGGAGACGAGCGTGAACGCCTGAAGAGAGGAGCGAGGGAGGCAGGGGGTGTCTGGAGATGAGCAGAGAAGGCAGACACGGGTCCATGTCGGAGGGCGCTGACATGGACGAGGACGTACTGGAGCTGTGGCGGCTGTAGATAAACTCACAGACAGCCATCTCCCAGGCTTCGTAGTTACGTAACGTCCCTTCGACACAAGTCAGTCTGCTGGCACAAACGCGCTGCAGTCAGCTGCCACGATGAACTCACATAACTACAGAGCTGCAGCGCCCTGCCCGGCCTCGGTCAGGCCCAACGCTGTACAGAGAAGATGACAGTTAAAACACACAACATAGTTTCCCTGCAAGTGAGTCCTCAACTCAACTTTCTACGACCAGAACACAGTTTCGTTATTTGGAGTGAGCCTTCAGGTTCTGGGTTCGATGTTTAGGCAACAAACACAACCTCATGAAGGGTAAAAATAAAAATAAAAATGTAAATAATATCTGCTCAAACTGCCATCGACATTCCCACCCATCCGTAAAAAACAGCATGAGCATGACACACTGCCTCAGACAAAGTTTGTACACACGACTGGGTTTAAAATGGCTACTGGAGTCCTGGTGAGTGTGTCTCCTATTGGAACTAAATGGATTTCTTCGTATAACAGTCGGATGTCATGGGAGGCTGATGTACCGCTCTCTGTTTGTTGTTGTTAGCATAGCGAGAGAGATCACTGCCTCCCCATCCGCAGATAAGACCCAGGCGTGTGATTTACACCATAGTGACGGGCTTTGTCAAAGCAAGACCAGGGAAGAGGACAGTCCTGAAAGGAATGTGAACACTCTGTGTCAGTCAGCTGCTTTTTTTTATTCCACGCTTCACCACACAGCTCCCTTCTCTGCAGCGTCCGCCTCAACAGAAGTCTATTCAGCGATTAGGACGTAGTGAGGGGAGATCATTTCACAAGGGCGCACACACATATGCCTCCGCGGCATTTACTCTCAAATAGATAAGCACAAGACCCGTCCCAGCGCCGTCTATTCTGGGACCATGTGAAAAGCCTTTGACTGTGGTCATATGACCACGCACTCGCTGAGTTTTGGAGATGGTCACTGAGAAGCTTTGTGCTCACCCGGCTGCTTACGCTACAACTTAGGGGGATATACACGCTAAATCACTTAATTACAATCAGGGACTGTTGTGGTTTCTAAGAAAACGAGGATCAAGGGGAGTAACTCCGAGGTTCTGTTTTTTTCTGTCTTAATGACTGGACAGTGCAGTTTGCAAAACGTCCAGAAGGTGCTCAGCGTCTTTGGTTGAATGAAACCCAACAAACCTTGTTTGTCACTTTTCTGTCATCAGGTCAAGCTTCTCCAATAACTTTGGTTGCCAAGGCTGAAAATTGGGCCTGTGTGTTCTTCATCAACAGACTGGGCAGTCAGAAAAATTGATTAAGCTTGGTAGAAACTATTATTTCCTTTAACGAAAATATATTTTCAGTTGACTCTTAAGAGCAACATGTACAAAGATCGTGCTGATGTAAGATTACACTCTATGAAAAACACCTGTACATTAGTCATAGAAACCTTGTAAAAAGAAAGAAACACTGTTTATAAGAGTATGCTGTGGATCAGTGATCAGGGTTTTCTAGTCCACACCACAGAGATTCATTCTGACAGAAGACACTTATCTTGTACTGTTGTCTGTATTACAGTTCGGTTATTTTACATTATGTAACATATTCATTTAATGCTTACTTTGTCGCAAAATTGGCACATCTCAACCACAGACTGTACGTGCGGTCCGTTTTTATTAGTCAGGGCTTTTTGAGAGGGAAAAGCATTTAAGAGACTTAAGTGAAAACAGAGGATACACGGCACAATGTGACAGAATATGCTAAAATAAAGGAAAGTGGGATAACTATTACATGTTTGAGGTAAGGCTAAACAACCATTTCAGAGGTTCTTTATGTGACACTTTAATCCTTCTAATTATAATGAAAGGACTCTTATTTTTCTGGATGCAACACTTGTTCATCAGGGGAAGAGAAGATTTTGTTTCATACTTAATTCATTGCACTTGATAGACAACAACAACTCAGAAACCATTTGCATTTCAGCATTGTCTATGACTTTGTATTTTACCAAGAGCATATGTCTCAGAGTTATTTGGCTTATGTAGAGGTGTAACTCTCTGGTTTATCGCCCAGTCCTAGCAGTGTCAGCACTTTCTTTCAATGTTGTTAGCCTAATACCTTTCCCACTCTCTCCTCTTGTCCAATCATGATCCACTATCAAGTCTCCTTGCAAATGGTACTGGAGATTAGTACCTGTAAGTCCATCCATTCTGAAAAACCCTTCTCAACCCCCCTGTCCCTTAATCACCCCCCCTTCCATTATGCCCTCCCACCTGCCTTGTTTATCATCAGTGCATGTGGCCCTGAGTCCCCTCATTGTATGGTCAGACGATTCCCAAACTTCCGACCTGTCCTTTATTTCATATATATATAAGGCACAGCGACTTTTTTCACCTACAGCTATTTCAAGATGAGAAAGGGAAGTTTACTTTTTATAGAGCCAAGTCCAGTTACGACAGAACTCGAGTTGTAGTGTTGCAAATTTACCTTTTTGTTGTCTGAATTTGGCTGTATTTTGAATTGCGTTGAAACTGACTTGATAAAAATGATAACTCTCTTATCAGGTGCTATGGGTACAGACGGCAGCACGTGTTTCTCGCTCTGCATCTGTTAAAAATGCAGATATTGGAAAGTTTTAGTTTACAAGCAAATCAGGAGAATTGATGTCCGAAGACATATGTGGTACTGCTGACTTGCATGTTTTGACTTGTGTCCAAAGAGACACATGGAGAACCTTAAGACTGAATGGAAGCCTTTACACAGATTATTAAAACCCTAAATCACATGTATTGACTGCTACAAATTCACAGCTGAGGTTTAGACTTCCTTAGGGACACTAATATCTCATCATATGTTAGAGGTACAAACAATCATTTGCTTTCATGCATTGTGCTCCCGACCATCATGACTAGGAACCACTCCCCAAAACGGGTCACAAAGAGCAAAAATTGTGACTGTTTTGATGACATCTTTTTTATCAAAATGCAAGGTGATGTTTTTGAAGGCAGTCTTTTGAGAATATGTCAGTGGCTAGTTGACTGCATGATCAATACAACCTGCTTTATTTCGGCCGTGTGCTTGAAATTCCTCAGACTAACACTTGCACTGGTGTTAATGTGTGTGTGTGTGTGTGTGACGGTATGATGCATGCAGTCGGAAGAGTGTCGGCACACGTTGCTGTGTTTGTACCGGCAGAGGAGGGGAAGGCGTTCACGTCCACCCCGATGACACATAAAGGCCTGTCTTTGTGCCGTTGCCATGGTTTCAGGCCCGCTACAGGAGGGAGCACGCCCAGAGGAGCGCTCCGTCCCTCCCCCTGGTGGAGAACCTGCTGAAGGACAACACGGACGGCTGCGCCCTCACTGCCCTGCTGCACTTCTACTGCCCGCAGGCCGTCAGGCTGGAGGGTGGGTCACCCCGCGTTCACACAGCCCCACTCACCAAATGTTCTATCTTTCGCCAACATTCGTATAACAAGTTCAGTTTAGGGAGCTGAGAATAGCGTTACCTCTGCCGGGACTCAATTTTCGAATCTGGACATAAACAAAGGACCCTGTTTTCTTTTCTCTGCTACTGTACTGTAATCAACACAACACATTTTAACATAATGCTCGAGACCAGTAGTGCGTTTATCATCCATCAGCACCTTTGTTAAAAGTTTTTTATGCAAAACTATGCTTTTAAGATGCATTTCCTGTAAAGTTAAGTGTTTTGAAGGCATTTAATGGGCTACAAACTCTCATATTTTGAAGAAGGAATGAGCTCCGTTGCCAATATTTACACAGTTGTAACAGTACTATTACTCTGTAGCACAAGTTGAACTTCTGGCATTCAGACTGAGACGGTGAGAAACAAAGAGGTGTTTCCTGCCAGCATTCTGAAAATGCCCCAGGCTGCGATGTGATTGGTCACAAGTTGTACGCAGCAGAGAGCCGTTAGAGGAGTTGTTATCTGGCTGCTGTTTCAAAGATAAACAGCTCTTGTGTTAATTCTCAAAAAAAAAACCTCTGGATTAAATTTAGTTCACTGGAAGCTGACAAACGCAAGAACCAGATGTAAAAAAGCAAGCTGTGCCACTTTAAGATTTCTTGCCTTGAAGCTTGATTTACTCTAGAAATGTCAGAGAAATACAGTGAAGTTCAGCATGATGTCACGCCAGAGAAATGAGCAGTCGTAATGCTAGGCTGACTGGCTGTCCCTGCTCTGTTCCCTCTTGTTAAACATCCCACACATGCATGGGCTGTCCTTATGGTTCTGAAACATCAGAAGCTGAAAACCCTGATGATTCATCTGGAAAGAGTTTGAATCATTTGTAAGCCGGTGTTGCAAATAGTCTCACGTACTCGGCATGATTCAAAATCGCCACCGCTAGTTCACAAGCGGGCGATTTCCTTCTGAGCTCTTGTTTTTTTTTAACATAAACCAAGCCTTATCTTTCCCTGTCTTTCCTGTCTGGCCTCTGCTATTATCCCTCCTCCCTTTTGTGTGTGTGTGTTTGACCCCTCCCCTGGCGGAGCAGACATCTGTCTCAAGGAGACCATGTCCCTGGCTGACAGTCTGTACAACCTCCAGCTGGTGCAGGACTTCTGCAGAAACAATCTCAACCACTGCTGCCACTTCAGCCTGGAGGACTTGCTCTACGCGCACGCCTCAATAAAGGTAAGACACTCGGGAGTGGGTGGAAGGTACGGAAAGTGTTCCAGTTCTTCCAGCTCAAGAAGGGGAGAAAGGGGGTTTTTCGGGAGATTACACAAAGGGAAGAATGAGTCACTGAGGGGAAAAGTTTAATAATGAATGTGCCTGGGTATGCTGACAGTGTTTGTGTGTGTGTGTGTTTATTCATCAGAGGCATAAAGATCCTTGTTCTGCACTGAGTTTAGCTTTGCTGCTGGGTTATACACAGTATATGGTATGTTATAATAGCCTGTCTGTGTGTGGTGGTTTCCATGTGGAGATGCAGCACAAAGCCGTCCCACTTCACCTCAGCCCACTCCTGCTCAGACAGAGGACGGATTCTGCTCCGAGGAGCTTCACAGTCCCAACCCGTCTCTTTCCGCCTCGCCCCTCCATTTTTTTCGGGATTCAAAATGTTGAAGGCTTTGCAGATCTGTGTCTTCAGACAGATCTGTCTCCACACACATTTGTTTGTGATTCGTAAAAGACCTACTGTACAATCCCAAATACATGTCTGTGCTATCCAGACATCACGAGCAGCTCAGGCAGTGTGTGTACATAGTATGGGGTGGAAACATTCAGATTCAAGTCATGGTCTGAAGCGAGTAGGATTTTCGTCTTTTCAGTGAGTTTTTCACACTTACAAACTCCTTACTCTGTGTTTCTCTTTCTGTCTTCCGTGTCTCATTGACTGCATTGTTTGTACTCTGTGTGTATATTTACTGAATGTGGGTATAATGGTGAATTGGGGAGTCACGAGGGGCTTTTATAGCCGGTGCCTATTCACCACAGACTCTCACAGAATCTTAATGTGAATGTTACATTATGTGGGGAGACTTGCAGTTTAGATGTCCACTTTCTGATGAGTTAGAGAGATAGAAATCACTGACAAGCTGATTAAATGTTTTCCTACAGTTGATATCACCTGTGCAGACCTCCTGAACCTCACTAGTTTATTCTACGGCTTCATTTGTTTTCATGTTGGTTTTCCACTTAAGATGAATGAATGTGTTTGTGGAGGGGTGACAGATTTAAACCAGACTCCAGATGGTGTTTTAGCACTTTTCTGAGATGCCTGATTTTGATGTTAAAGAAGCCAGACTGTGAAACATGCTCCAATATTCAAGTTCATGAGCACACCCGTTGAGCCAGTTACTTAGCAACGGTTGGCTGGCCCGAGACCTCAGTGGTCTGCACAAATCTAGATGATACGGCATTTGTTGCTTTATGTGGGGGAAGTGAACAGCAAAAAGAGGTGTTGTGAGATGTGTAAAGATGTTTGTTGTCTTGCAGAGTAACTATCTGGTGTTTATGGCTGAGCTTTTCTGGTGGTTTGAAGTGGTTAAACCGTCATTCGTACAGCCCAGAGTCTTTGATCCAAACGGTACAGTCCATTTTATTATTACTGTACATGACAGAATTAATTTTCACTGGATTGATTGTACTGTAAATTAGCATGGGCTGGTGATTGTTAACTCTGCTGACGTTTAAAATCTGGTTTTCTGCAGCAGCCTGTGAGCCTGTATCATCCTGCAGAGAAATGCCCCCCGTGGCCAGTCCTGTCAAACAAAGCTATGCAGACAAACCCTCCAGTCCGGAAAACGTCTTTGCAGAAGGTATTTCCAGTTGTACATTGCATTATGTGCTCCATTCCATTTGTTAACAATATGATGTTTGCTTGTACCACAAAATAATTAAACCAAGTCAAAAAGAGATGAGTTGTGTTAGGTCAGCCGAATATCTGACATGTCCGTGCTCCAAATATTCAGCTTTTTCTAACTCTCATATTCCAAAATCGTTGGAACATGTAAACGTAGCTGAAGTCACTGCACAGATGTTATCTTTGCATTGTTTGAATGACAGTGGTGTCAGATGGCACTGATTATACGGTGACAGTCAAGAAATGTCTCGGTGGGATTTTCAGCTCCAGTGTCTGACACCTTTACCCATCACACAAAAGAAACGGGCAGATATGTGGGATTTTCACATACTGAGTCTAATCCATGTGTTTACAAGCATTCTGGGTACAGTTTTAGGTGGAGAACACATACATTTTGCACTATTGCCTACACATGACAATGACATAAAAGACGGGAGTTGAAACTGGAGACAGCTAAGTTGTAAACTTATCCACTATGGGGACCCATAAGACGTACCAAAAGAAGAAGTAATCACATTATGGTTTTATGTAACAGGTTTATTTACTGTGTAGGAGCAACACTGATTAATCCTATGAGCTCGAGAAAAGGACATGTATGACCTGGATGACTGAGAATTCCTACCAACGGCAACCCAGAGCAGTTTAAAACTAATATTACAGAAAGGTTTCAGGCCATTTTCTTTGCTCAGAGAGCTTTTACATGTTGAATTGACGTTATTAAAAATAGCTATCCATGCATGAAAAGTGATTAGCAGATGTGGGGATGTCTTGAAACCCCCAAGTGTATATCTACATCAGTTTTCAAATCAGATACAGAAGCATTAAAACTGTAATTGAGCAGTTAGCACATTATTTCAATGCACATTTTAATTAATTAACAATGCTTCTGGCTTTAGTGTCCCAAAGGTACAGAGTTGAGAACAGTTGAGCAAAAGCAAATAAAGTAATCAAGGGAGGTGTAATCCTGGTACATTTATACATAAGACTACTCTACTCGCGGCCTGTCCAAGGTGTAACCCGCCTCACGCCCATCGTCCCCTAGGATAGGCTCCACGACCTCGTTGGACATGAGCGGTATAGAAAATGGATGGATGGATTTGTTGTTATTCTGTACTTAAACACAATGGATTAGCCCTTTTTGTACTCAAAATAAGCATTTTGCTGTTGGCTGGTGGACCTCTACCTCTCGTAAGAAACTTAGACAAACTTTTTCTCTGTTTGCTGCAGGTGGTATAAAGAGATCTACCTCCATGTCCTATGTTGATGGCTGTGTTGGGACATGGCCCAAAGAAAAACAGTCAGTGCAAGACACTTATCCGCGCATTTAATAAGTGCCCCATTGTTTTACTGACAAGCTCACAGCACATCTCCTTCCGTCTTCTTTCTCCAGCCCTTCCTCTGGGGGAATCTCCTTTGAGATCCCCCTGGACGGAGACCCAACGTTGCCTCCCTGTGAGGGTCCTTCACTCCGTGGCATGACTCGCTCAGCCAGCAGTGACGGTCTGGGGTTCAAAGTTCACTATGCATCTCGAGGAGCCATAAAACGCAACCCCTCCCTCACACCGGTCAGTGTGAACGGTCAGAACCGTCACATACCGGAGGAGGAGGAGGACTTCACTTCCCAAAAGCCATTAGGACGGAACAACACCTTTTCATTGAAGAACCAAAGCAGGTAGGAGATTTTGATGAGGAACTGATGGCAAATTATAGCTGGTAGATCTCATCTCAAACGTTTAATTATATTTCTGACATAATAATTTTTATGTCTAATTGTTGTTTCAGGGATGCATGATTCTCTGTTACCCCTTTGATGAAAAGGCTATTTAATATTTCGGAAAAAATGTTAATTTATTCCTCCTTGATTTTGATTTGCAGGGGAGTCTTGATAAATTTGAAGCTTCAGACATAGCTCTTGAACATTTTCTGTCACTAATACACTTGAACACTATTTTTAGGTATTCCAACGGAGTCCTACCTGACAGCAGCAGCCCCAGTAAAAACCATGGCAACCAAACAGGTCACATAAGCCCTTCGACGCCCCCGAGCATCGAGGAGGCCCTCAAGATTATCCACGACACAGAGCGGCCCCATGCCAGCCTGGGAGTGGGAGACGGGGACAGCAGCTTCTTCCTCCATGGAGCGGAGCCTCCGGAGCCCCCGAGGGCCCCGGGTCCAGGAGACGACCCGGGTCCGGCCAAGGCGCGGCCGAACGACCGCGAGCCCAACTCTGCGTCCACCGACGAAGTCGACACTGGCATCCACGTGCGGACGGAGGACATTCAGAGTCTGGATGAGGACTCCTCGTCCCTGAAGGACTACTCAGACATAGACCCAGACTGCGAGGCCACGACCCGCTCATGCCCCCTGCCCGCCAGGCCCGAGAAGGAGAAGGGGGGTGAGGGAGGACAGAAGGGGGTTGGCGAAGCCCCTCTGGAAGAGGAGAGGGGCGACGGAGGTGAGCGCGGCAGTCCCTGCCCCAGCTCGGCGCCCACCATTCCCAGATCCTACACGGTCAGCCCCGTCTCGTCCTCGGGGGGGTCTGCGGGCGGCCTGGTGCGGATGACCAGCTTCGCCGAGCAGAAGTTCAGGAAGCTGGAGGGAAGAAGCAGCGGGGGAACCACTCCAGACAGCTCTGATCTGAACGTGCCGTATACCCACCCGGCCAGAACCCCCTCTTCTCAGGTCGGCAGCTGATTCGATTCTGAGTCACTTCTTTTTACACCCACGTCGTTTTGGATTGTGTCTGCTGAGGAGGCAGATTGCTGCTAAATTGTCCCGCTGTTTTTTTTTTCTAGTTCTCAACACCTCCCCTGCCCATCACCTCGCCCTCTCCGGTGACGCCTTCTCCCAGAGATCCCTCCCACATCATCGCCACGGAGATGATTCAGCTGAGGATGAAGCTCGAGGAGAAACGCAGAGCCATTGAAGCCCAGAAGAAAAAGGTAAACAGATGTGACGGCTAAAGAAATATCCAGTATGATCTTCTCTAGGACCCCCAATCATAACTCCCTATGCACAACTCCCAGGTGGAGGCGGCTTTCACCCGGCATCGTCAGAAAATGGGCAGGACGGCCTTTCTGAATATAGTGAAAAGGAAAGGCGTGACAACCCCCCCAAACTCAGGAGGAGCAGAAACGCCTTCACCGGAGCCAGTCACCTCAAAGGGGGGCAGCCTGGGCAGTGTGGCGCAGACAGAGCGGTGCAAACCGGACGGAGCGGCTCCCAAATCCCCCTGTGAAGACGGTGGCGGTGGGTGGAGGCCGCAGCGGCCATTTTATTACATGTAGCGTGTCATTTTTATACTCAATTTTGGGCCAGTTGTGTGGTCCATGCCAAGGGAAACTCCAATATACTTATTTATTCTTTTTCAGAACAGAAGCAGAATGTTAGACGCAAACAACTACAAGTCAATTATTATCTCCATCACGGACATTATTACACAATATTGTTTAGGCTTTGAAACTCTTCACTCACTGTATTGTAGTGAAATAACCAACAGTTTTTTTTTTTCTTTTCGTTGATGCTTCTCAGGTGTGACCCCAGGAGAAGTGGACCTTGTAGAGTACACACGCTCCATCGAGAGGCTGAACACGTCACTGGGCTTCCTGCAGACGGAGATGCAGCGTTTGTCCCAGCAGCAGGAGAAGATCATGGCCATGAGAGAGCAGCAGCAGCAGCAGGCCTGGGTCATACCCGCTCCTGCTCCCTCTCCGCACAGGTACCGCCTCATTTCAGCGCTTTAAAATCGCGTTTTCCTGCCGACATCATGTGAGAATCTGTGCTTGCGTTTCATTTTCCCAAAGGCAGCTCCGTGAGCTGCGCAGCAGCAGCGTGACCGGCCGGGGATCGGGCCGAGGCTCAGTGGGGTCCCTGTCCCCCATCCTGTCTTCCTCCGGCTCCCCCCGCGCCCCGAACCGTTCCCCTGCCGGCATCAAGCGGAGACCGGCTTCCTTCCACGCCAGAACAACTCGGACTCCGCGTCCAAACGACTTAAAGGTCACCCCCTTCAGCCGGATGCTCAACACCCCCACCTCGGTGGACAGCATACCCCGACTGAGGCGCTTCAACTCCAGCCAAACGCAGCTCTGCTCCTTTCCATACCTGGGGCACAACGAGGATCCCGGAGAAAGAAAGAGCCAAGACACCGATGATAAGAAAGACAACCCCAAGAACAAAGAGGAGACGGCCGTTGGGGGAAGCGGCGAGGAAGCAGCCGAAGAGAAGGAAGAGGAGCGGCAGCAGGGGAGGGCCGGGCTGAGGAGAGAGCTCCAAGAGCCGTGGGCCACCGAGGTGCTGCGTCAGCCCGTGTCGGAGAAACAGGGGGCCGCAGGCAGCCGGGTTCAGGTGGAGCCCCAGGAGAGGAGGGACCTGGTGGAGGTGCCTCTGTCTGAGCTGAAGCCTCCAGACGGCCAACGCCAGAAAACGCAAGGAGATGCAGGAGGAGAAAATTACGGGGAAGACCAAAAGATGTGCTGTGGCTTCTTCTTCAAGGTGAGCCGGAGCGCAGAGGCAGGATTTCTTAGCTTCGATTTCTGTATATAGATTAAACAAATAAGGAGTTGGTCAAATTAGACTTACCATAAGATTCATGGAACAAAGTAGGTACCAGCTTGTTGAGCAACTACTTGTTTAACTGATGCGTTATTTGATTATTTTTTAAGCAAAAATGAAAAATTTTGGCAATGTTGAGATATTTATCTCAAACTTTTTTTTCTGTTCCTATCTTTGATCCCATTGCAAAATGAATACATTCGGATCTGTTGATAGGACTAAAGAAATCACTCACCAACACCTGCAGTAACCTCCTTTTTTATCATTCTGCGTCCACATTTCTAACCCTTTTTGTGCTCTCTTGTAAATGTCTGCTAACTTTCATTAATAAGACAGACTACATGGCCTCACATTACCATGCGCTGGGACCTTCAGGGTCTCTGACTGCGAGCAATGTGAAGTACAGAGCAGCATGCCCGGGTCAATCTGGTCCAAACAAATAAAAACCCTGACAACGAGTAGTAGTCTAATAAACTGATGATAGAGCAACATTTGATGTATTTGGCCAAAGGCCGTTTAAGACAAGGATTCAGGACTGGAAAATGAAATGACTTCTGTCCGGTCTGAAGGAAATCTTCCCACTTGTGAGACATCATCTTTCTTCTGAGGGGGTGCTCTGCTGCGGGATTTCTTATTCAGGTTTTTCTGTTAGAAGTGTTTAATGTACATTTGTCTGTAGCTGCACCTTTAAAATGTTTTCTAAAGGTTTTCTGTAAAATGGAAACAAAGTTTTGCCATAATTCTGACAATTGTGTGAGCTAATAATGGACCCATACTGTGTAACTCAACTTTTTCTTGAGTAGGGAGGAAACACCTTTTCCATGTCAGTGAGTTAAATGTTCACTTATTTAAAAAAAAAAAAGAAAAGCCCTGAACACGACAGCGATACTGTTCTAACTTCAACCTATTCAATTACTTTGTATTGATCATGAGTAACATTTGATCTCCCGGTATAATCTTAGACTTTCTGTATGTGTGCTTTTGTCCACCACCAGGATGACGTAAAAGGTGAAGAAGACATGGCGGCAAAGAAAGCAGCTCTGCTGGAGAAAAGACTTCAGAGGGAAAAGGAGGCTCAGGAGAAGAAGCAGCAGCAGGAGCTGGACCAGGAGCAGAAGAGGGAAGCTGCTCGGTACGTCTCTCCACGCCTCGCGTTGCTCCAGATTTGCATTGGAGACCACTGTTTTTTTGTACCCTGCAGTAAGTAACACATCGTTCTTATTTTCCAGGTTAAAAGCCGAGGAGGAGCAGCTGAAGAAGGACGACGAGAAAGCGAGGAGGGACTACATCAAGAACGAATACATGAGGAGAAAGCAGCTCAAGCTGATGGAGGACATGGACGAGGTCATCAAGCCTCGATCTGGAAGCCTGAAGAAAAAGCCACGGCCCAAGTCCATCCACAGGGACGTCATGGAGTCCGCCACCCCCCCTGTGAGAGCTACAGGTGAGCGCAGAGACACACGCGAGCAGGCACAGGGCTGATAAATCAGGCCGTGCTCACCCTGTGTGCTGTCGTGGTGCAGGGGTGCGTCCTCGAGGCTTTTCCGTGTCCAGTGTCTCTTTGGCCTCCCTCAATCTGGCTGACAACGACAGAGACCAGTCAGACAACCGGAAGAATAACAGGTGAGTTGCTTTATTTGGGAAATTTCAATCTTTAAACTCTCTATCAAACTTGAGGGAAGCCATCACCACACATCGTAAACCTACTGTGTTTTTGATGAGCGGGCTGTTTTCTGGTTGTTGTTTTTTTTTTTTATCTTGTGACTATTGTTCATGGAAGCCAGTTGGCTCTGCACTCTTCAGAGTGATATTTTCACCCCTCTCTCCCTGTTCCTCCACTCTGCATGCAACAAAGACGCCACAAAGTAGCTTCTGCCCCGTTTTTTTTAAGCTCTCCCAAAGAAAGAAAGGGAAGGTCAGTAACCCAGTCGAACCTAAAAGTGTTGTAGATGTGGCTCCGTGTAGACATCCTGTAGCTTCTGGTCATTTCCGCTCCGGCTCCGACAGACACGCGAACGTGGACGCGGGTGTTGGAGTGGTACGGTCATCCCATCGGCATAGCTTTTCTTTCCCATCAAGGTTTTCATCGGATTTGCGCTGCTAAGCCGTTTCCTCCTCCTCCTCTTCCTCCTCCTGCCTTTGGCAGTCCTGCTGTGACGGCCTTTGCTTTGCCATCTCCTCTATGCTTCGCTCCTGTGCTTTTTTCTTGTTTCCTTCGTGACTTCTGCGGTCCATCCCTCGCCGTGTCTGTGGAGACAGGCTTCGCTTGGCTGAACACGCTTTTGTCGACCCTCGCTGCTCAGCTTGATTCGATCCAACCCTTATCACTGTTGATGTGATGCCAGACAACAGGAAGGGCTCGGAGAACTGTGCCACGCCGTCTGACCTTGTTTTACCACATCCCCGCGCCTGCATGCATGTCTGTGCGCGTCCTGTGGTTCAATATCTGCCTCATGTCTGTCGTTTGTCCGTTTTTCTTCTTTGTTTCGCGTTGTCCTGCTCCTCAGGCCCGATTCTGCCGGGGGGTTTTCCTCTTGTCCGTCGGCCGGTAGTCGGAATGGAGAGAAGGATTGGGAAAATGAGTCGACCACCTCTTCCAACCCCTCCAACAATGAGTACACAGGTGGGCACAGAAAGAATCATGGTGTTCTCTGCACGCACACACACGCTCTACATGAAAGGGTGTTTCAGTTTTGCTGTTTCATGCTTCCCTCCCCCAGGACCCAAGCTATATAAGGAGCCTAGTGCCAAGTCCAACAAGCATATCATCCAGAACGCCCTGGCTCACTGCTGCCTGGCTGGCAAAGTCAATGAAGGGCAGAAAAACAAGATACTTGATGTATGTAGTTCATTTCTGTTTCTTCGAATAAAAAAGGGTGTGTTCACAGTTCACATGTTTAGTTCAGTTAACTTATTTGGACATTTTTGCATTGTACTTGTTTGTGTTTTTAATCATAGCCCCTCTCAGTCTTGTTCATTTAGAAGGTATGTCGCTTATTACAGACAGCAGAACCACTTTTCCCATACAGTACAGCTAACAAACTCCTTGTCTTAATATGAGTCTTTTACACACAGTCCTAAGTGACCACAAATAGCTTAATCTTTTTTTACAGGGGGCTCATTAATCCCAACACTTAGCAAGTAACCAGAACTAAATTTCTCCTTTGGTTTTGACCACAAAAACCTAGCTGCTAGCGTGAACACACCCTAAAAGCAAACCTACATCAGCTATATTTTTGTTTGTTTGTTTTTTATTTTATTAATTTTTCTTCGTTTGCATGATCTTCCGCAGGAAATGGAGAAATCAGAAGCCAATAACTTCCTGGTGTTGTTCCGGGATTCGGGATGCCAGTTCAGGTCCGTCTACACCTACTGCCCCGAGACGGAGGAGATCGCCAGGCTGGCTGGCATCGGGCCCAAAACCATCACAACCAAGATGATCGAGTCGCTCTACAAGTATAACTCAGACAGAAAGCAGTTCAGCAAGATCCCGGCCAAAACCATGTCCGCTAGCGTGGACGCCATCACCATCGCCAGCCATCTGTGGCAGACCAAGAAGCAAGGGACGCCCAAGAAACACCCAAAGTAACTCCAGATGCTGGGCCAACATCTGCACACACTCCGCTTGGGATAGAGGACAGAGGAGCTGGTGGCTTGTGCTTTTAATCCGAGGGACACGCGCTCCCACTGTGGATCGCAACTGGGATGTGACACTGCAGTGCGGCAGGAGCGTGTCATTGTACGCATGTGTTTCGATGTTCTCATGTGCCAAATATAGAAAAAAAAACAGAAGATAATAACAGGCGAACCAATGCCTTACCTAGTTGAACCACTGAAGCACTGAATGTCACGCCTCTCCGAGGCAGTTTGGTTTCTCCAAGTCGATCATGTGTGGCCTTATGCTTGTTTTGTGTCATACAGACGCGCCATGAGTGTTCGTGTCATTTTGTCCACGCCGGTTGAGAAAAAGAGGATCTCTTTTGTTGTGCGCACACGCAGGTTTGGGGGCCAGACGACGCCCCTCCACAGTCACTGATTGGTGGCCCGTCTGTGATGAGAAGCAGCATTTGCGATGAGAGTTTTGCTTTCGTGCTTTCTATCTTGCTTTTAAATTTTGTAACTGGCGAGCTTGTAAACGAGTCCAATTTGTGTATGTGTACAGTTAAGTGCCAAGCAGAGTGTGGGGCATACCTCAGCTGGTGATTGCAGTTATATTGTTGCCATTTTTGGAGTACCATCAAATGATTCTGAGAAGCACCTGGGGTGGACTCCTAATTTATTTCATTTTGATAATGCTTTGACAAGCGTCTGTCACGTCATTCAGAGAACTGTAACACAGTACGTATATAAGTTGAATTAGTTTGTATATAATAGCAGTTCCATTCAAAATGAACAAGTCAGCTTGTAGTAGCGTTTCAGTAGCTTTTATAATTTATCATGTATGTGTACAAGTATGTTTTTTGGGGCCTTTTATTATGCTACCGATGCAAAGAGTGTGATCTGTCAGCAGTATCACAGATAACACTTTAATGAGACGTAGAATAGATGGAAATCATTCACTGTGTCATCAGTTTGTGCAATTTAAGCCATCTTAATAGTCACCATTGACCATGCTGCTGATAGAATATTCAAAATGTCACTTAAATGTGGTTACTGCCATAACTATTGGATCCAGATCTCTCTCAAACTCGTCCACAATTGTAAATAAAATTATTAATTCACTAGGATAGCATTTCAGGTCCCCTTTCACATTGTCATCCTTTTTACTTTACTTTGACCCTACTGTTGTGTTTTTTTTTTTAAACGTGCGTTGTCTCAGTGTGCGTTGACACTGTACAGATATATTTTTGGCATATAAAAATATTTTTTGTAATGACATTTACCAGTTGGAAGAGTGTACTTAAGAAGCACTACACTTGTTTAAGGATGTGTGTTGACTGCAAAGTATGGTCGAGCTATTTAAAGTCTTCTGGAGGCTTTACTGTTGTGACGTTGTATGAGATCAAGTAAGGATACTGAGATTATTTCTCCCAATTCCTATTTTTTTTATTAACAATGTATGCTCAGTTGTTCATGGACTTTTGTTGCGACTTTATTTGTTTAAGCTTATTAAAATGTCAACTATCAACAACACTCTAGAATCAATTGTACTGTGTTTTTAATTGATAGTACCTACCAACATGAAATCAGCTTGCCTTCGTTTCAATGATGAGCTGAGTAATCAAAGACGGCAAGCTCTGGCTGACCCAGAGCTAGCCTGGTCACCCCACACAATCAATAGGGAGGTCACTCAAAAAAAAGTTCCACTTATATACTTAGAAAAGTAGAGATGGATTCACAAATGGTTGTTCTATCACTGAATCAGTTGCACTTGTTTTAAACTAGACCTTTTTATGCAAACTGAATGTTTTACAGACCATGTTAGAGTTTAAATTCTACAATCCTACAATTGTATTGAGTAGATATAAATGATTTGTAGTTCAAAAATTATAAAATGGGACTCTGGGATAATAAACAGGTATGCAAACTGAAATGAAAATGAACAGCTAATAGTGACACAGTCTGTCAAGCTACAATGGAAACATTTCTTACCCCAGATGGTGCACTAAAATTATACAATTAAGCATCTTAACTTGTGGCACTCGGGCAATTAAACTGATAAAAACTAGAATACAAGTAAAACAACAATCCTGCATACATCAACGAATAAAAAAGTCCTTGCAAAAGGAAAGCGGTAGAAACCATTGACATGGTTGTTCTACTAATCCTACTAGGAAATGTCTAAAAGCAACATATCCATCAAAGTATTGCAGCATCAACTGTAGACACAAGAGAACCATTTCGAAACCACCTAGGAAGCATCTTGCATCCTGGGTATGTGTCTACACTGAATATGAATATGAGGTGGTTGAATTGAAGACACATTCATTTAAAAAGGGAGAAAAGGAACATTTAGGCAATGTCTGCCAAAGCAAGGTGAGTTTACAAGCACTACTGTTTTTATGTCTATTCTCTGAGTGACAGGAAGCCAGTGCAGAGACCCAAGCACTTGGCTGGTATGGTCATATTTCCCTGTTCTGGTCAGAACTCCAGCAGCAGCATTCTAGATTTTCTCCAGCTGTCTTACAGCAATTTAGTACAGTTTAATGAATCAACGATGGGCGGCACGGCCTCACAGCAAGAGGGTTCTGGGTTTGAGTCCTCAGGGGAACCAGGACCTTTCTGGGTGGAGTTTGCATGTTCTCCCTGTGTCTGCGTGGGTTCTCCCCGGGTTCTCCGGTTTCCTCCCACAGTCCAAAAACCTGCTTGTTAGGTCAATTAGACATTCCAAATTGCCCTTAGGAGTGAATGTGAGTGTGCGTGGTTGTTTGTCCTTGTGTGTCTCTGTGTGATCCCTGTGATGGACTGGGGGACTGTCCAGGGTGTACCTCGCCCATTGACTCCTGGGATAGGCTCCAGTTCCCCCCAGGACCCTAGGGAATAAGCGGGAACAATGGATGAATGAATAATGGATGGATGGATGGATGGATGGATGGATGGATGGATGGATGGATG